>VZUI01039455.1:0-111712 GCA_013401135.1 Cettia cetti
GCCCCGGTGGGCGGTGCCGGCGCGCCCGGCCCGGCCCGGCCCAGCTCGGCGGCGGCGGCGACGCGGAGCCGGGGCGAGCGAGCCGGGGGTAGACGGAGTCGAGCCGCACCCGCGCGTCAGGCCCTCAGGTACAAGCCGCAGCCCCGCGGGGGTCCGCGAGCTGGCGAGGGTCGCGGCGGGGAGCTCCGAGGCGCTCGCGGCTCTGCGGTGCGCCGGAGGCATTTCCCTCGGGAGGGGTCGGCGGGCGAGCGAGGGGATGCGGCAGGTGTCTGGCTGCGGCCGCTCGGTCCCGGGAGCGCGCCGGTTCTGAGATGGCCCCCGTCCCTCGCGGGGAGCCCCCCGGGGGCCGCTCCCCTGCCCGCGGGGCTCCCTGGGCCGGGCGGCTCCGTGCGGGCAGCGCCGCGGCCCCGAGACTCCCCCGCGGGCAGCGCCGGCCGTGCGGGAGCGGGCGGGGGAAGCTCACGGTAGATTTAATCACGGCGAGTGCTCCGGCTTTTAAAACCTGCCGGGCTGCCGGCATTCGTTGCGCAGAGCTCGTTCTGACAAGTAATGGATGTGACTGAGCCATTAAGGGACACCGGGCTACGCAGCCGAGCTCTGGAGACCTATCAACTTCAGTTTATGGAGTATCGGGAACAGGAGGCGTTTTTATGAATTGGCTGGTAATAACTTAATTCACCTGTGAGACCAGCTGCCGTTAATGCCTACATTTAATCTGTGTGGAGCAATAAATGGCTATTTGGCACGTTGCATGTAGAGAAGGTAGATGATATTTGAGGAAAGAGCTAGGAAGAGCAGTAGGTGCCTTTGCATGCTACTTGTGTGCTTTCACTTCTGAATTCCTAGCTTCGTTTTATTTTACCTGTGTTTATAACAACCTGCCTTTCTTTGCTTCCAGATCTTTTTAATTGAGTTGATTTCTTAAACAACTTGCTTTGCTTTTTCTTCCCTCTAAATAAACAGTAGAATTACTTCAGGGGTAATAACTTTCAGCGAGCATAGAATCGGCAAGGTTGGAAGAGACCTTTAAGATCAAGTCCAGCCATGAACCCGTCAACACTGTAACCCCTAAAGCACTAAACCATATCACCCAGCACCACAATTCTTCTCTTTGAAGAAGACTGAGTAGTCGGGACAGTGGTGATCAACATCCTTAGACGTCATGGCTATCGTTGGTAGCTGAATTCAGAATTTGTTTTTTACAGTTAGGTTTTTTGGATGAGGTCTAGAGTTCTTTAAGTTTGCTTAGATCAAGAGCACCATTTTAATGAGGCATGTTGCTTTGTAGGTGTTCGTTTTAAAATATAGTATTATCATCCATCAGGTCCCTTTTATGCAGGGATGTTATATCTTGGCCATATTTATAAACACATCTTAATCAATTTACTATTAGGTTATTCACTTACTGAAAGTATTCTTAGTCCTTAATTGATGTGGATGATCCAATCTATAATCTCACTTAAAATTAACATTAGGCTTTTGCTAGATGCCACTGTTTGGATTAAGATTTTTTGCACTTAGGGTGTGTGACTGCGTGTAGTTTCTCACAGCTGTCTTAAAGCAACAGTTAATTTAGGGTTTGTGATTTAATTGTGCAGAGCTAGGAAATGAGTGAATGAGAGTCATCAGTTTCAACTGTGCCAGTTTATTCATCTGCATGAAAAGGAGTAAAGCAGTAACCCAAATGCTGAGGAGTTGATTTAACTGATTTCAGACATCGACTAGGTTTGGACTTTATTGTGAATGTGTTTATATTTACATGTGTACACTTAAAAGGAGAAGGGAAGTCCCAGGGCCGCAGATTGCTGTCAGCTGGCAAAGTACATCAAGGAATGATTGCTGTATGTTTACTCAGTTCTTGTTCTCTATGCATCCACTAGCAGTATAGAAACAGGATACTGTTTCAGATGGACCTTGAACCTGAGTTAGTATTGTGTTTTTGTGTTTGTAATAAAATGTTTTCTGTGTAGGAGCGTGTCATTAGGAAGTTAAATTTTAAATTAGGTGGGTGTCAAAGCTGTAAGTTTTTAAGAGTACAGTATAAAAGTCAATACCAGGTACAGAAAAAGCAGACTAAGGAATGTACTGTTACTTTGGAATTTTATTTGCATTTTTGTTAACATCCCAACACCTGATAGGAAATGGTCACAAGTATGTTTTCTAAGTGGCAACTTCCAGTCCTTTCCTGAGTGCCTTGTAGGAGTACTGTGCTTCTCAGGAAGATGATGTTAATCTGCTGCAGCTCCTGTCTTACGATGTTGCAATGTTGCCTTTCACTGAAACTCCAGCCTTAGTTCTGCTCTCTAGCGTGTGGAAGGGAGCAGAAGGGATCTATAAAAACTTGTTCAGTAGCATCTTCCCTCCAAACTGGTTCTTCTTTGTTAAGTTTTACTGTGGAACTTGCTATGATAATGAGTAAAAGCAGGAAAAATTCCAGTCTTGCTGCTAGCAAAGTATCTGTTAGTTGCCTTCTAGAGTATGTTTTGGAAAGTTGTTGCAATGAGTTAAGCAGGTTTGACCATCTAGAACTACGTGAATTATGTGTAGGAGTGATGAAAGCTTCCCACATAGTTGTGCTAATGCAGTTTAATCCCAGGCTATGGTGTGTATATTCTTCCTGACCTCATCTCCTGCTTGCTGCTGGTTTTTGTTTGTTAAAGAAAAGATGGAGTGTATTAAATTGTGTCCTCCTAATTTTAGTCTTAGAAGTACAGTAATATGGCTGAATGTATTTATACCTGCTTTCAGTGGATTCTGGACATTTCTATCATGAGTGATATCATATACTTATCTAATACAGTACCTTCCCCTGTATTACAGAAATAGACAGGGCACAAACATTACTTAATACACTTCAAATAACTTTTACACTGCAGTATCCTTAAAAGCCCTTGACAGCCCAGACCACTAGCTCTGTCCCATGTCATGTTGGCCATATGGCAGGTCTGAGAACAGCTCTGATGCCATGTTTTTGTATTTTACTGAATCATTTTTGAACATTACCATATGGTGTTCAGTGAAGTTCTTTGACAAATGAGTTTTCAAAGTCAGCAATAGATGATGGATACATTGACATGCTCCTTATTCTAGCTGACAGTCTTGCATTTAGGGGAAACCCAGCAGAAATAAAAAATAAGGCATGTCTGAATATGCACAAAACGTTGATATTCTTGAATACCTGCTTTTGTTATACTTAACTACCAAAGCACACAACTTGAATTTCCCCCCCACTTTGGTAGGCTAACAGATTCCACGTGTTCTTAAGCAGTATCAGTAAGCAGACTAGTCTTTGGGAATCCAGGTTTTGTCCTGAAAATTTTTATCAATCTACAATATGAACCATCGCTAGAATCAATCTTATCTCACAGTTGTAAGCTATGAAGAAAAGATGAGCTGTTTGTAGGAGGAGTAGGCAGTGCATAATGAGCATTTGCTGGATATTGGTGTGCACAGCCAGTTATGGTCTGGAGGTTATTGCTGACTTTCGAAGCAGAGTAATTAGCTATCATGAAGCACAGAAATGAGCATCTTTACTACACAAAAGGAGTCACAAGTACTTAAGGGTTTTTTAAAGTGGACCCATACAGCAGTAAGAGAAGGCTTATATCTAAAATTTTGTACCAGAATATGGATATTGTTCATGTATAAAATGGGATTATAGCTGCAGTCTTACAGATGTTTAGATGTTAGATAAAGCTTACCGGACCCATTTTGAAATCATTATTTTGCTTAATTATTATTTTAAGACCAATTTATCTGGGACAGGTGTGGAAGCAGAATAAATATGCAATTTGAAATCTTCTCTCCCCCCAGCTAAAATAGAAGTCTTTTGACTTCTCTTGTTTCTGCAGGGCTTTGTAGAGAATCAGATATTTGGAAGTCAACTACTTTAAATTTATTCTCTTAACATTTAGAGTGAAAAAATGCAAGTATGTAGTATTTCCAATACTGACTAGAATGTCATATTACTATTAGCCTTTTCCTTTTCTTTCAGATTCCGTAGACTCTCATCTTGGCAATCTGAAAAATGCTTTTTCTTATGCTGCTGTTGAAGTGAAAACAGTTATCCAGGTAGGACTCCTTTGTGATCACACTTGCTCATTGTTTTCTGGTACTGAATTAGGCTGTTGCTTGTTTTCTACCATCCTGAGCAATAAATAGATGTATGCAGATCGTAATAAAGCTCAAGAATAATTTCATATCATGCTTAGTGCTGATCAATAAAGTTGTGAAAGTGTTGTACCATTATGTGGTGTAAGTATTGTGTGTTGCCTGACTGTGTACTGCTTTAATGTTTTGTAAAGACAGCCTCACTTTTGAGTCAAGAATGACTAAATTTTCTTATGTTATTTCATCACGTATGATAGGAGAAATTTTGAAAAAATAGGAAAGTATTTGCAAATACAGCCAACAGTTAGTGATGACTGACTTGCAACATTGCATTATAAATTGTGTAGCAAGTTAGGCATAGAGTTAGACTACTTCAGAGCTACTAATTGTGTCTCAAATTTTGAAAATACACACATCCATTTATAAAAAGAGCATAGAAAACCTTTATTGCTTTCATAATGTATTGTTTAGTGGATTGAATTTAGTTTAGCCAGTGAAGCTGTTCTGAGGGGAACAATGTAGTTTCAGATACGAAATGCAGAGCTGCTGTTTCACAGACAATATGCCATGAGTGCTATCTAAAGAAACAGACTTGACATTGCTAATTATGCATGAAAGTGAAGTATATTTATTTCACACATCGATGTGATGGAATCAGAAGCTTCAACTGGCATATGGAGTGGGTTTTTTTGTGGTTTTAGAAAACACAAGTTCAGCGGATAAAAAGCCTTGCTTATTTATCACGGTCTAGGAGAGTTGGAAAACCAGAACTAAATCTGGTCTAATTGTGAATCTAAAGAAACACTCCTGAATTTCTTCAGCGGTTTGACAGATACAGTAATGAAGATTTTCAATGGCTTAACAGATACTGTGATTGACGTTTTCAATGAATAGCTGTTCATGAGCAGTTAATTACCTCATTGTAATCTGGGTCATTTGGGAAGCTGTGAACAGTTAACTTCTGTGTTAGTATTGCATTGTAAGTGAAATGTGCGTGTGGAAGGGGGAACACCAGAGCTGCATCATCTTGAAGCTAGCAAGGCTGGATAGTGACCAAAACCATCCTCTCATTGAGCAGCTTGCTGCTTAGTTAAGGTGAATGAATGCTAAGGCTTAATGGAGGTGTGAAATCTCTACTCTAAATCATATCTAAAAATCATTGCTCCTCCCTTAATGCTTTCCCTCCCACCAGCCCAAGGCAGTTAGTGCTGCTCCCACCAGGACAAACAGCAGCCCTTTGTTAGCTGCCTTGCCTGCCTTCCACACCCTGTCCTCGCACTGCTGCTCTCATGCCATCTGGGAATCCCAAAGGCCCTGAAAGGAGCCTTTTGCTGCTTAGTCTCCAAGGTTAGCTGATTCAGTAAGTCTGTGTTACCTCCAGTACACATCGAGCTGAACTGTAACTTCAGTCCCAGCATTTTATTTCCTGTGGGGATGGGAGCATCCAGTCTGTACCACAGAGCTTGTAGGCTTCTTACTCAAACGTTGGTTGCTTCTCCAAGGATCCAAATCTGTGACTTTATTAACACCAAAATTATTTGTGCTAGAAACTGTGTCTTGGTATTGAAATGGCACTGCAAGTACTACAGCATGACAGGTCTGAAAGGGCCCTGATTGACCTGCAGTGCATGACTCCCTACTTCGAAAGCTTGTCGAGTGTTTGAAATATGATACAGACAGTGACTTGGAGCACCTTCCAGCTGCCTCCAGCACTCTGAGCAACGGTATCGAAATGGCAAGCAAACCTCAGAGGATAAAACTGTGAATGGCATGCTTTGAGCCAAGTGCTGAAGGGTGTCTTAGGTCCCTCATCTGACTGCTGTGAGAGTCATGTGTCTGTGCTGTGGGACCTGGCCAGACACTCTGGGTACTTTCAGGGAAGGCTGGCTGGCTTCAAGAAACCTTGATGGTTAAAATGGAGAGCAGAAATCATGTGCAGCCGCTGAGTACTGAGGCATGATAGAGGTCAGTTGTCCAACAAACACGTTTGCATTGAGTATGGAAAACACCAATATTTTCCTGTGTTTAGAACCATAGCTGCAACTTGCACATGCAGGTGGTTGAATGCTGTTGTAGTCTCCATATATTTAGAGAAGCTGGAAGATGCTGCATCTAGTGTATGGTGGACATGCTGTCAGCCGGTCTGAGGGAGAAACTGTCACTGGAAATTGAAGGTTTTTCTGGACTGCAGCAGGAAAATGTCTGCCTGAGCAGTTTGGTGTGCAAAGTTCTGCTTTGTGAGTGCCGTAAAAGGAAGGATTCACAAGGCAGTTGCTGGAGGACAGAAGTTGAAAGGAACAAGTTACAAGTGACTTACTGAGAGTCAAATGACCAGATTGACAACTGGAGAAAAGTTGAAAATTTCAGTGTGTCAGCTGTGAAGGCTTTTGCTTCCCTATGGGACACTTTTCTGACACTATGTACTGTATTAAAAATTATCTTAACTCCCAATTTCATGACACATGCATTTATTACTTAATGAAGATTTCTTCTCATTAGGGCCTTTTATAAAACTTGTACACATTGATACTCGAAGGCTATTAAATACTTTCATTTCCAAAGGAAAAAAAAAATCTTGGGATCAGAACAGAAGGATGTTAGAAACCAATACAGAAGTTTGTCTGAAAAGAAGACTCTTCAGCTGACATGGCTGGGGAAGAAGAGTTTAAATATTTTAGGTACAGAAAGATATTCTAACAGAGTTCTAAAATATACTTTTTCATAGATACCTGATTTAAAAAGTCATGTGCAGGCATTAATATGACAATTATTTGGATTTTGAAAAAAAACCTGAGCCCACATGTTTCTCCTAAGCCCAGGAGTCTTAGGTAATACCTGTTAGGGAAGGTTTGCAAACTCAGTAACCTTTTCTTACAGTAGAAGCTGGTTCATCTGCTAATTATATTTAATAACTCATAGAATAGCAAGTGAACGTAAGAAATTTTGCCAAATGCTCTTTCTCTTTTCATAGTTAAAGAAGGGTTGTCTGGGGTGTGTGACCCAAATCAGTTCTGGTTGGTTATTATCACCTTACCTGACTGAAAAAAAGTACAGAGGAACATAACCAATATGTGTAGTATGGAGATGAGTTGTCTCAACCCAGTAACTCAATACCCAGTGGCTCACTTCTGCCTCAGGAAGCCACAGGTGGTGTTAGCTTTTTCATATGGTCCAGAACTAAAGCATCCTGTAGGAAGATAGGTTTAGATAAATGCTCTGGTTAACTGCTCTGTGAACAGAGGCAGACAGCAATTGTAACACAGTGTTTAATGCTGTAGCTTTGTTGTGTGGGTGGACAGGTGCAATTGGTAATGGCTGTTGAGTAAATATAATTTCATTAATGTTGCATTTGTATTTTACTCCTCAGAATTTAAGCTTTACCACACTATTTAATGAATTCCAGATAGCTGTTTTGACTTCCTATGAGTGATAGCAATTATACTTGAAAGAAAACAAGAGTAATCTGATTTCTTTATCCAAGGACTGAGATCACTGTTTTAAGTGCTGCTAACTTACATCAGGGAGTTAAATGTCCCACCTTGTTAAATCACTTACTCTGTCTAAAAGCTTTCATTTAGCTTTGATACAGCATTAATATTTAAAATTTATGTATCAGTTCAATAGACACATGCATTACTTATCAAAACACTGCAGCTAATTAAAACAAGCCTGCTGTCATCACAGGTAAAGGTCTAGAGTGGCATGTAGTGCCAGGAGATGTGTTGTACATTTTCAGAAGCTATTTAGTTGGGATGGTGGGTACTTCAGAAGGAAAAAACAAAAGTTTGGAATGCCTCATCCCTGGCAGTGTTCAAGGCTGGCTCGGATGAGGTTTTAAATAACCTCATCTAGTGGGGGGCATCCCTGTCCCCAGCATTGGAGTTGGAACTAGGTGATCTCTCTTCCCACCCAAACCATTCTCTGATTCTATGAAAAAATCATCTTGGTAATACAAATGGAGTATCTCCAGATTTCTCACAAGAAAACATGCACGTACAGTAATATGGTCTAACACTAACAGACCATCATAACAGAAAAGTATTAAGTAATTGGACTTTCTGTGTCTGGTCAGTGTGTTTGTATGAACAGTTTCTACTGTGTCAGAGCAGCTACATGTTTTAATTGAGATTTCTTGCATTTGCCCACATTGTAAAGATCTAAGTAATAAATTTAGTTATCCTCAGTTATCTAAAGGCAAATCTTTTCTTGTGTGTGATACTTATGGTTAGACATTTGTTTAGCTGCTAATTTGCAGCTCATAAGGTCACTCAGCAGTGGGATAAAAATAAGAGTGTGCCTTTCTTCCAGTGCCTGCACAGGCATGGTCGGAGTTGCTGCGGTCTGTCTGCAGGATTCCAGCACGCTTCTGTTGCTCCTGGCTCCCAGGCTACAAGAACAGTGTCCTCACTACAGAGGCCAGACATCTTCATCCCTGTCCTTGCTCTGAGGTGTTTCTCTTTCTCTGGCAGGTCAAATTCGAGTGCTAGTTTCTCTTATTTTTAGGTGTGCATTTGACAGGACAGTTGAGCGAAGGGCTAAACCTTTGTGCCCTCCAATTAGAGGAAGGGCCTTACAGCCCATGTGCTGGCCACCACACACAAATCAAAAGCATATTGTCACCTTCCTCACTCTCAAGCAGGGCTAGGTTTTGATTCTGCTTTAAAAGCTGTTAATGTCTCTCTACTGTTGTTCCTTTTATCATCTCCTGAATCATGTAAATTAAGAGAATATATATCTTCCTCTGTATATATTTTGCTGCCTTTAGAAAGAAATAGATCTCTCTGTAGTTCTTGGAATTCTTTTTAGAGGCATTAAATAATATATTGTTTTGTGTTAGTAAGTAATAATATGACCTTTTCTTCTTGAAAACTCATTCTTGAGTAGTATGCCAAGATGTTATCTCCCCACTTGGATGCTTGACTAGAGATAAAAGATTTGATATGGGTGTGTGTGACAGGCACACATAGCCTGCCTTCCCAATGGAGAAGAACATGCCGCAGCCTAAATGAAATGTCTAATTACCTTGTGCTAAATCTTGTGATGTTTTCTACTATGTTATAAAAGGAAAGATAATCCAAAATCCAGTGTTTACATGTTGGAGATGCACTCACAAATATAGAAACTAGAAGTTACAAACACATGGGAAAGTACATATATTCTCTTTGTAGTTAGTCTTTTTTTGGAGCATGTTGATGTTTCTATGCATAAACTCTTCCTCATATGCGTGTCTACTGTACAAAAAATTCCTTCATGATCTATGTATTTAAATACAAGACAGTCCTCACTGCAAGGAGACTGAGTGTGTGTGGGTATATGTGTGCATCTGCAGCTGTTACCAAGGGAAACATTTGACCTTGAGTTTCAGATGATTGTTGCATCAAACCTCTCTCACTAATGAGTCTTCTCCACCTTCCTCTTCAGTGAAACCTTTCTCAACCGGGGAAAAAAAAAGCAGAAAGAATAATGAGTTACAGAAAGGAAAATGTCCGATGCTTGCCATTCTTTTAGTAGAATCAGCAGGTTTCAGGAGAAATTTTATTCTAAACTTCTCTTGGAAGGGAAGAGAGAAGCAGTCCTGGTAATAGTAAAGGTAAAGGAAAAGCTCATCTAATGCACTGGATCCTACGGGAATCTGGTAACAAAAGATAGATGGTAAAAACTTTAAATAAAAGCCTATTTCCAAAGGGTGAGGGGTTGAGCTGTTTGGATCATCAGGTAAGGAACTGGCTTCAGCCCTGGCATGAATTGATGTAGTGGTACCACAGCTTAGGTCAGTGGTTCCCAATCAGTGAGTTGCACTGTCATGGGGCATAGTGTTTGTTCTCTGTTTCCTTTTCTTTGTTAGACAATGCTGAAGAGAAAACAAACTACTGTCAGGCTGGCTTGGACTTCTCCTTGTAGTAGTTCCTCAAGTGATGCTGAGACCTTTCCTCCATGTAGCTAAACTGGGCTGTGTTCTGGCAGTCAATGTGGGGCAGATTTTTCTCTGTTACTGATGTCTTATCAGCGAGTTCCTGATCTGACCTATTTTCATGGGAGTCTTTGGCTTATGACTTGGCATGGGATTGAACTGGCTCCCAGAATGTCCTATGTAGTTTTACAACTTGGAATTAAGTATAAATGAAGAGAAGAACCTTGCCAATAGAAACTGCAAGTTATTGTGGCTGTCAGCCTGAAGGCTAGCATAAACAACTATTCCTGAGATCCCCATGTCATACTTCTAAGACAGCATTTCAGAAAGTATTGTTTTAAAATAAAATACTTAAAAATGGCAGTGCTACTTGGGACACGGGATTCCTTTGCTGTCATTGCAGTGACATAGCAAAATAATTCAGGCTGCCTGGAAACTGACCAGGGGTGAGTGTAGGAGAGTAATCAGAATATCTGAAAGGAAATTCTGTAACTTGTTTGTGGGTGCAGTTTGGAGGAAGCAGTAGACGCAAAGCAAGATTATTTTGAGATGGATGCAGTTCATAATATCTGTGTATTTTCAGAGTGCTCTAAGTTAGTTTTGTATAGACAGCTTTTCCATTTGTATGCTTTGCAGTGCTTACAGTGTTTCTTAAGAGTTCAGTTGCCTTTTTTAATGCTTACCTTAAGGGAAAGACCTTTTGTGATAAAAAATATTCTTGGTAACTTTATTCCACTTTTAAGGTAAGTTTCTGCAAAAATGAATCATACTTCAAACAATTTGTGTATTTAAAATTTTATAATATTTAGAGAAATGAAAACCAGTTCAAGTAGATTTCATCCTCCACTTTATTTACTTTTGTATCAGACTGCTGAATGTCAAAATTTGTCAGAGGCCATATATAGGATATTTTGTAGTTTTGTATTTTGCTATCTAACATGATGGCAAAATAATCAAAACAATCTACAAACAGTTAACTGAAATTTATCTTAGCAGTATCCAGTGTATTCTTTTCTATATGTGATGAAGAGAAATGCAGCTAAAGTTGAGATTAGTATTCCCACTGCATGGTACAAGGGAGATCAGCTGGTGCATTATGAGGAGTCTGTATAGAGGCCAAGAAGCAGACATCTATTTGGTACTTCCAGATGAAAATGATCAAAGAATTGGTGTGGAGTTGCAATAAAGATGTGAAAGTGGTCATTTGAGCTTGGCATCTGCTGCTAAGGACCAGCTTGGTGAGGTTAGTAGGGTAGGTCAAATAAAATGTCTGTTTATTCTCAGCAGGGCTAATGAGAGGTCTTTTGTGGTATCTTGCAGCACACTTTTTTCCAATCTGTCTGAATTACGCAGTCATACGTCTAAAATATACTGTAAATCAGATCTGTAGGCTCTCACAGTGAATAAAAGAGTGTATGCTGTTTGGATGATAGGGTTAAAAAGCACTGGTATTCTATTATAAGCAGATGAAGTAAAATGGTAGGAAAATGCTGTGGTGTGATATAAACAAACTGAAAATGGACTGTAATGCTGTCTTGCAGCTACCATGCTCTGTACTTTGCTTAGAGAATAAAGCTAAGAAAAATACAGATTTAGGTTAGTTTACAAAAACTGTGTGGCTCAGACACAAGTTTTATTCTTGTTCTGAAAAACTTTCCATGGCTTTAACCACAACAGTTTTGCCAGGGATAGGGATATATCTCTGGATGTCAAGTAAGTTGAAAGGCTGATATGCCTGAAAGACTGTCTGCTCTTTCAAGTTATAAAGGTTAATCTAATACAACGTGTTATTTCTGCCACTGCTCAACCAATTGTTGTAGACCTTCATGATTGCTGTAGTTTTTCTGGTTGATGACCAGAGGGCGAAAGTTGTGATGTGAACCTTTCAACAGCAAAGCCATTTCTGGCTCCTCCTGCCTGAGATGAAGATAGTAAGGGTTGTAGCAAATAAAGAGCCCGTTGAGCATACTAGATGTCATATTGTTTGGGATAAGATGATCTGCTGTGTCTGTGCAGAATGCTCGGGGTGCAGATCATAGGACTGCATGGTTGCATGGAGACCAAATAACCTGAGCTCTTTCAGATTTGCGAGTACTGCATGAGAGGTGTGCTTTCTGCAGAGGCAGCAGGAAATTATGACAAGTGAGGTTGTGGGTCTAAGACATTTTTGAAAAGATAATCTGTGAAGTTTTTTCTTGGCAAAGTTTGTCCTGCTGTGGTATTAATGCCTGGTTTGCTTTCTGTGGTGTAATTATTCTGGGTTATTGCCTGACAGATGGTTATATCTTACAGTTGTATTGGAGTGATGTTATTTGCTTGACAGTTATTGTTCTTTTAGGAACGTGGGACAGGAAAGGACCTGCCTATTCATCAAGTTTATTTTCATGCTCTTGTAGGCTTTATGTCATACAGACCCAGACATATGGAGCTCTGTCTTAAGAGCAGCGGAGCCTTTTCCCCTTGCTATTTTAATTAGAAGCCTCTCCCAGTGCTAAATTCCTCATCATGATGAAGCTGCTTACAATGTTCAACCTAAATTTATTAATCATCAATTAGTAACAATCTTGTGCCAAGATTGTCCTTTTATTTTAAATAGATTTTTTTCTTACTGTTTTACAATTATTTCAGTGTTTTTATACACATCCTTTGCTTTTCTTCTCAGCTTTATTTTTTTTAGGCTAAGGCCAAGTCCTTACAGCCTCCCTCAGTTCTGTTGAAAGTAGAGCAAAATGAAGGCATGGGTAGTTGGAGACTTTTCAGCTTTCACGTAGCAGGTTTTTCCAGTTCCCTGAGAAGGGTGTGCCTTATTCTTTGTACTATTGCTGATACAAGAAGTGAATAGTAGCTTCCTTGTTATTGCAGTGCACCAACAGAAACACAGATAGAAAATTTTGTATTTTAAACTCTCTGAAAATTGTCTTTGAGTAGCAAGATTGTTCAAACAGTAGGGACTTTATATTCTCTGGTTTAGGAATGCAAACAGTCCTATGAAGGTAGTGTTGAAAGGCAGGCAGATGTTTGATTGCTTCAAGTGCGTGGGTTCCATTTTATGTTTTTTGTGTTTTTCCTTAGGCTGTTAAATGTTCACATCAGTATTCTGTGGCTGATCTGTGCACAGACAAATTCTTTGTGCATTTTTAATGACTTACTGCCAAAATATGTGATCAAAGATAAATGAGATCTGTTACAAAGATCTGGAATTATGTTTAAATATTTTTCTGACTAATATTTATAGACACTTGCTACTTGTAAGGCTCTCAGTAAATCAGTGTGCTCTTCAGACATTTATATTCAAAAGGTATTAATGGAAGGTGTAAAATGCAGATACATTTTTCAGAATTTAGCTATAAAAAGCTTCAGTAGGAAGACCTGACCTGATTTCTTCCCATTTAAAATCCTAAAGGCAGTTGTGTTGGAAAAAATAAAGCAAATACTGTTTAAATTGCAGTGAAGGTTTTATGTCCCAGGTTTTGACAAAGAACATAAGCCTTGTAATGTTCAACACTGCAGCTCATAACAATCAGGCTCCTGGCTAAGAAAATATGGAGGCAGGTGTCTAAGGACCATATGATGATGACATTCTGATTTCCTGATTGGAATTTGAAATCTGTAGTACGGAGCCCTGGTATGATGCAGCTGGTCGGTAGGAAACCAAGGTATACCTTAGACATTCATATGACCCCTACATTTATCAGAAAATAAATCCCTTACCCCTTTCTGCAGTTTTCTCTTAGGAAGATGCTTTTGGTACCTATCTTATATGTAGTAGACTAGCTGTTAATTAGCTGATGAGTCCAAGAAGTAGGAGGCCTTGTTCCTGGGTCCTTCTCAACCTGAGGGATTTCAGGTCCACATTTTTCTCTTCCCAGAGTGCCATAAGCCAGTGGTTCATGCATAGGTAGGGAGTGTAATCACCAGACTGCAGATTCAGACTTCTTGCCCTCTGTCTGGAACCCATCAATGTGCATTTCTGACTGCATCATAGAATCATCAAATTGTTAAACTTAGACAAATTGTTAAACAAGACCTCTGTGTCCATGGAGTGCAACCATTAACCCAGCACTACCATGCTCACCTCAAAACAGTGTCCCCAAGGGCCATGGTCAGCTTCCTCAGGGAGGAAGGAATTCTTCTTGCTTTTCCAGGAAGGCAATTCTGCAACTGGAGAGCAGGAGAACCAACATCTAAACATTTTTGTTTTATTCTAATTTTTTTATCTGTTATTTCACCAGAAAACTTTTTAACAACCTGAGATACTGTAGTAAGGAAACAGAATAGTAATGGCCGTTGATCATATCACTTCTGGGCATGAAATTTGAGTTGTTTCAATTCAGGGCTTTTTTTTTGTTTGTTTTCCCCTGTTACCCTTCTTCTTTTTTTTAAAAAACCAAAACCCTCATGTATATACCTCTTTTTTCAAAGACAGACTTTGGTTTTGAATCCTTATACAGGAAAACAAACAGGAATTTATAGCTGTTATGGTTTAAAATAAATAAAAGATATTATCTATATTTGCAGGCTATACTAGAAAACCCAACTGTGAATTTACTTGCAAAGTTAAATAATTTCTTTTTTGTTTCTAAGTGGTAGCATGACACTTCTGAAAAAAAAAAAAAATCCTACTCTGTTCAGTAAAGAAGGCAAGATTACAGTGAATGGGAGACCTTAGAAAAGGGTAGCCTAGCTGGGAAACTTCTAGTTAAAATTCAAAATAATTCAAAATTTTTTCTTTGTATTTTTCTATGTTGTTTTGGTTCCCTGTGTGATAACCCTCAGAAGTTAGGATACTTTACCTGGGCAAACTTGTAATAGAATGAAATTTAGTCATCTTTGGTTCTTAAGGAGCTGCCTAGCTTGAAAGTGAAAAAAGAATGGGAAGAACCTTCCTCAATGAAAAAAATTAAAATAATCATGCTAACTGCTGCTTTTTAGCGCCAACCTGCTAAATTTTCTGTTTCTCAGCGTGAGACAATGGTTTCCTTTATGCATGAGCGACTTCTTTAAAAATACAATTCCTGGGTGCTATGAAGCAGAATTAATTAAAAAAAAAATTTTTAACACTGGTATGTTTGCTCACTTTTGGTGTTGGCTGTAAAGCAGAAGGAAACAATGTGTGCCCAGACAGCCATTATGGATTGGTTTTTGTGTCCTGTATTGTGTGGATTATGAAGAAAGGGCAGTCCATACATCTGATCTGCAAGACATCTTACCTTAAAGTGGTTTAGTTTTCCTAGCTGGCACAGTTCACAGCGAGGAGCACATGTGCAGTGTCTGAGATACCTCAGCATGGCAGCTTCTGCCAAATTTCACTCATGTTTCCAAATGTAATATTATGCTTATGTCCTATCCTGTCTCTGGCACTGAATTAAAACAGCACCTGTTAATATTAAGAATAAATGAAGTTACTGTAATGTTGAGGATAAAGAGGTTTTAGTGAAAGAAAATTTGATATGAGATGTAGATTTCCTCCCTAATGAAATATTTCAAGTGGTGGTGTTCTACTTCAGTTTTATTCAGAAGTCAGTAAGCAGTATTACAATGTCAGCACACACCTTTTTACTTAAATCTTCTTTCGTGGGCTGGTATTTGCTGATATTCTGTTCAAATGCTTTTGAAGAATAATGTGAAACACTCTGGAACATCGTTTTTGTTTTTGAGATAAGTGGTTTTTTCAGAAGTTGTTATTCCTCTGCATGTTAGCTGATTCTCATTTGCATTTAAATCAGCTTTAGCAGGGTTGTGTAGCTTATTGGTGTCCATCTTCAGGCTGACAGCTGAAGAATAGCAGATGTAAGTAAAAACATTAGGCTAAGGCTTGCATTATGCAGCCAACAGTCATTTGTTCTGGTACTCTGGAGTAGAAAGTTAAAACAAAGATTTCTTTCTGCCTCAGCTAGTGAACAATGCTGAGTTTTCTGGGCTCAGTTCTGCTTTTGGATAGCACTGAAATTACTAAAAGCAGTGAGCACCTGTACTGTGGATGTTACTGCTGTGGGTGAAGAAGGGTAGTGCCATTGATGCACAATTGTTTTTCTAATACTATAGCTGTCTTTCAGGATACTGTCTCAAAATAATTCATTTTCTTTAAGACTGAAGAATATATTGTAAAAAAGATCTGTTCTGAAGTTTATAACTGAATTTCTCTTAGGAGTGGTAGATAAAGGATCATGATAATCTAAGCACTGTTCGTTTCTGGTGGAAGGAGAGAAGTGGAGGCGAGAAGATGATAGTACCTTTATTAAGGTATTGACAACGAGATGACTGGGGAAGAGAATCTTCTCTGTTGCTGCTCAGAATGAATGCTGTGTGGCTCCTTGGATGGGAAAGCAGGAACAGCTATTTGTCAAAGACCAAGAGATCCAGTGAGATCTTAAAGAAGCTGGGCAATGTCTGCCTTGCACTGAGAAATGTGATTAACATGACAGATTCTCCAGAAGATTGTTGTGGAGGAAGTTGTCTGGAGAGAGCTGGTTGTGTTCCTTGATATGACAGTTCAATGCTTTCATCTCCTAATATCCACAATGAAAAGCATTGAAAAAAGAAACTATCAGAAAGGGAGCAGGAGACCTAGTGATTTTAGTTGAAGAGCATTGTTTTAGAAGTTCTTGTGAATGTGCATTGCTTTCAATGGGATTAATGGAGTAGAAAAAACCTGCCTTCCAGATTTTATGTGATGATACAAGTACCTTTCTTGTCTTCTTGGAAAACCAGGCTTACTCCAGTTTGATATATACTTGTGCCTGGGTGTGTCTTACTTCAAATGTCAGTCCTAACTTAGAAACTACAGAGGCATCCTCCTCAATAAATCATTGCTTGAAGGCAACATGCACTAGGACTTTTTTTAAATTGAAGTGGCTATTTTTGGACAGTTACTATTTTAAGATTATTTTAATGGAAGGGATGCTTCTTTCTACTTTTTCAGTTGCTCACTCACTGGTGACAGTAGGAAATGAAAGCATTGTATTAGTTTATCTGTTGGGGTACAGAAAAATAAATTAATGAATTGTAGTTTGTTTAGAGGGAAGTAAAACCCCGTGGTTTTTATTGACCATTTGTTAAGCTCAATGAAAAGCTAAAAAATAGTAATAATATTAATAATTATGTTTTGTGCATAAACCTAAGTTTAATTTAGAAGGGCTAAGTTATCTGTGTGTTGTTTTCATGGATCATCACTGGCAGTTTGACCTTTTTATGCATATGGGATGCAGATTGCACAATCATTTGTTCAAGACTGGATTTGATACATTGCCATTATAAGATTAATTATTCTGACATAGTGTTAATAAAGTTAAAACCGCAATTGCATCAAGTATGTAAAATACAAAAATGTAAAGTAAATTTTTCATTGCTTTCAATGTCTGACTATATACTGTGAAATTTTTTAAAAATAGTGTTAAATTGGAAAGTATTTTGGTAGTATTATTTCTGATTTTGAAGCAAATTATTGGAAACACTTAAGTTGTAATTTAAAAAAGCTTGCTTTCTTGAATAATACTATTCATAATGTCATTACCATTTTTAAAATTCCTTTTATGTTCTTTCATGACTTTCTGTGAATGATATCATTGTTCTGTCACTCACTTGAGCTCATAAACAGGAAAATATTTTCCAAATTCAGCATCATGTCAAGGCTATATTTAAGTCTTAGTCATTTAAAATCCTTTAGTACTATCTGTAGGATATATTCTTTCTCATGGATTAATATGGCATAATAGCCTTTGTCAATTGCTACAATGTATTGTACAAATAGCTCTGTTCTTGTAATACACAGGATCTGGTTATGCTTCTCTGTGAAACAGAATTCTGCTGCAAAGAATTTCCAAGACTGTTGATTGTATCGTGTCATTCTTTTATTCTGCAGAATCCCTCTTTCTAGGTGAGTTCTATACAGGGTACCAGACCTGGCTTCAAAGTCCTTCCCTTGTCTGCTCCTGTCCTGCCTGTCTTTAAGTCACCATAACGTGCTGATACATAGAGCTCCACCTCCAGTCCGCCCTTAGTGACTGCCTTCAAATCTTCCTGAGAACGCCTTGAAGCTTTCTCTCACAGAGTATCCTAACCCAACAGGCAGCTTGACTGCAGCTTAGTGCTGACTTGTTTTCTGCAGTGGGGTGTTGAGGGGAGATCTTCTTTGGTGTGTGCAGCATCCCTCAGGCAGGGCATGGAGCTGGGTGGTTGCATTCTGACTGCTCAGAGCATGCCGGTGCTTTGCATTCCAGGTAGCCTTGCACTGTAACTTGCAGACCTACCTTAGTTTCATAGCTGCAGTTAAAAGCCTTTTGGCTTTTTACAGGTGGGTGGTGTGTAGTTTGTTAGCCTTGAATTAGATCCGAATCACAAGTAAAATTCCGAAGGAGCCATCTTGAAATTGTTGACCAAATGTACAATGCTTTGAACTCAAATCTTTCCTAGTGGGATCTAAAGTCACAAGCTGCAGTGCTAGTTACAAATGCTAAGGACTTAGGTGCCTGAATGTTTTTTACATAGAACATAATTACTTTAGCAATGCAAATAACTTCCAAATTGAAATTAACTTGCTTTTTTTCAAATAGGGAGGTTGATCAGGTGCAGAGAAAATAAATGAAGACATGATTGTACTAGAAACTATGATTATATAAGGCCCAAGAAACAAAACAAAAACCAAATACAGGAATATTCTAATTTGCTTTCGAACATTCATATAAAAATATCTGGTTCTTAATTTTTTTAGTGCGTATAAATGTCTGCCAGTTTATACAGGAATTAGTCACAAATGGATAACTGTGTAGGACAGATGAAAGAAGATGCATCTAGAGAAAGGCAGAAATAGTCACATTTCTGTGTCTCCGTTAATAAATTGGCAAAGACAAGACATTCCAGTTCAAAACAGAATGAAAATGGATCCAAGTGCATGTACAGACTTACTTTGTATCACCATGTCTGTATATTAATAGAATTCAGAGAAAAGAAGGCAAACTCAATTTGCAAATTTCAATGAATAGACTAATTCAACTTCCTATTGAGTAATTACAGAAGGCATTTTTCATTTTAATGGGCGTTCTGAATTCTTTATCTCTTGGTTTTCTCTGTTTCCCATTAGAAATTTGCTGTCTTAAATGTGTTTCTTAGCCTTTTTGTCAATATTGTATTTATTTCTAGATAAGTTAAGAAGTGATTGTAATGTGCAACTTAAAATTGCTAGCTTAAGGAGGTATTGAATTTGAAGGACTTTCTGTGACAGAGAATTGTGGTTTAATATGTGAATTTTGTAAAATCTGCTTTCCTAAATGGGAAAAACATTATAGAAACATTAGAGAAAGTGTCAAATGGTAGCTCTAGGGTTTTAAGTTAGATAGATCTTATGTGTGTCAGAATTTGGTTTGTTTGAAAATAACAATTTCCTTGTTATGACATGACTAAAAGGAACTCTGGAGAGGCAGCTTTCTGTAATAAATCATCTTGGCTGTTGCATTCTAGAGTATTCACAAGCTAAAGGTAAAGATCTTGCATTTTCTTTGCCATATTCAACAGATGTCAGGGAATCAAATACTGGGGATTTATATGTTTATTTTATAGCTGATGTATGTTGTTATTCACATCACAGTTTTTCTGCTTGTGATCACTTTCATATAGTTTGGAGTTACTGCACTTGGTACTGTGATACCATCTCTCATCCATAAGCCCAGAAAAACGTGTATATGCACATCTTAGGCTTTACAAACTGTTTTCTTTTAACATACATTGCTATGAAAACTTGTTTTGGAATTGCACTGTGAAGAAAATTACCACTTTTGAGGTTTGGATGATAGGAAAATGCTTTCTTTAAAAAATCAAGAGACAAGGATAACTCTGCAGCAGGGTGGTGGGGCTGTGGATTCATTGTTTTTCCCTAATCAAGAAAGACAAAAGAGACGTAGCATTTTGTAATCAGAAGCAGAGCGTGTGTCCCTGTTCCATCACCCGCTGCAAGTCTCATGACAAGATGGGTGTTGAATTCTGTGACCCAGTTATTGTGTATGGGCAGGTTGAGCCCTGCCTCCTACATACTCGCTGAAATGTTGTGATGTTTCTGAGCTTCTGTACAGACAGAATCGAAATCAAAAAAATCTACAGCCTGTTTTCAAAATCCTGGGCAAAATTACTTTGCGCCAAAATTTTGTAAATGCTTGAACATTTGCCTCTTTTCTTGGACTGATATAATTCTAAGTCTTCTGGGATAATTAGCCACTATGATAAGAAGAAGTAACCAGAATGTCATGAAATGACTTCTCCATTAAAGTAAAGAAACTAATTTTGGTTTGAAATAGAGATGCTTGAAGGAGGGCATGAAAGGGAGGAAATTAATAGGAAATTATTTATTCACAATTTTGAGAATTTGGTGTTCTGAACACAATGCAAAAAAATGCTTTACACTTGACATAAGTTATAGAACTTATTTTCGCAGCATATTGGGAAAAGTCAAAACAAAAAAAATGGGTTCAATAAGGAGCTTTACAAATGTGTCAGTCGTGATAGTCCAGAGTCAGTCTGACCCAGGTGGATGCTGTGCTGCTGATTGGTGGGGTAGAAAATAATTTTTACTTGTGTCATCTTCAGTGTATAGTAGATAGTCTGTGCTGGCTCTCCTGAAGATTGTACTTCGGGGACTGTCACTGTGGCTAAGTATTGAGTGGTTTGGGGTGTTTCCTTAGTTACTGTTTTTATCTCCTGTTTGAAGTTGGCTGAAGAGCAGGAAGGTGGTGTCATGCCTTTGCCAGCAGAGGGGAATGTGAATTGGTGGGCCTGGGTCATCAGACAATTTTAGATTTTCAATGACTTGCTTTCATATTGAGGACAAAGCTGACTTTCTGTCTGTGTGCTCATTATTCACAAGGGGATCAAAAAGCAGCAAAACAGAGAGAGTAGTGGTGGCAGTGATTGCAGATACATTCTGGATTAGTAGTAACTTAAGTGACTGAAAATAAGTGCTATGTATCAGTAATTTTATACTAAAATACAAGTCAGTTACGTTCCTAGGTGTTTTATTTTCTAAACTTCCTTTTCCATAAAGTATCACATCAAAGTGGTCACAGAACAATTGAGATCAAACATTTCCATGTGGAGTGGAAATGGTCTGTTATCCCTGGGTTCCAGTTTGTTCTGGTAGGACTGAAAAGACAGCTGTAGAGTGTGCAAGAGGGTGAAAAGGTTTTGCTCAGCCTTTCTTCTGTGCACACCATGTGATGGGAATCAGGACAGGCAAGACCACTCATTTTTGTATTAGCTCTGGTTCAGACTTGATGATGACTACTGAGTGCCTAAACAGACAGTATGGGTGTCTTACACTCACTAAAATAGTATTTTAAATACTGTTTTAAGACATTTTCATTCCTACAGGCCAATTATACCACCACTGATTTGTGACAAATGGACTTGACCTCTGAATGACAGCTGAGTCTTTCTGCACAACTAAAACTACATAGATGAAAACATTTAGACAGTGTGGAGAATCTGGTGGGGTCATTAGGTGAGGTGTAGCTTTTTAGGATCTCAGCAGAATGTTTTATGGTGCTTCTATCAACTGCTAAACCAAGTTTTGTTATATCATTACCTGAATTACATGAAATACAGAAGATTGGGACAGCTGCTTCTAAGGTACGAAGCAAAGTTATAGCCCCCAAAACACTGGAGTATGCCTATGTGTTAAAAACAAATTGAGCAAAGGAGTATTTTAATGCCTGGCATAGCAGTGAGAAGGAAAAAGGGAGACTTCTTTTCAATAATTAATGTCTGTATCTATTTTATAGGGTGATCATTCAGCATGTAAAACGTTTATTTGGTTTTGAGCATACTTGAGACTGTCCTGCAATATAAATATTGTGTTTACAGAAAATCTAGTTGTTTTTGAGTAGCCTGTCCTCAATGCTATGTAGGAATCTCTTATTGCAGCTGAATTCTGAAATTCCTGATTCAGCAGAAGGGTTGTTGGCTTAGTGGAGAGATACTTGTTTCATGATAAAACAACCATCAGTTTTGTTTTCATTCTGCTCTATCTTCAAAGTGAAATAAAAATGCAGTGAAACATACAAATGTGGTTGAATGTAAGACCAAAAGACATACAGGGATTCTGTTCATACCAGATATTTTTGATAAGTGGGAAGTCTTACCATTTTTTGGGGGAGGGGGGTGGGAACAAAGTGGCAAGATATTCTTTTTGGTGGTGTTTTTAGAGAACTAATTAAAACAGAAGAAAATGTAATATAGAATTACTTTAAACAGGAACATGTTACAATTATTTTAGGAATTGTTTGTCAGTAGATTTGTAGGTGTTTCTCTCCCATGTTTATATTAGTCTGATCCCATCTTTAGGATGTAAACTGATCTGTACTTGTGAAACAAGAAGCAATACCTTTTATTTCTCCTTCAGTTAACTTTGAAAGCATTTTAAGAATGTGGATAATTTCACTCTTCTCAGAGAGGCTGACAACATTTTTTTTACTTACCATCAGCATTTGACTGGAAAACAAAATACTTTCATATGCATCTTTGAAGCCAGGAGTGAACACGTATGTTTTCTTCCTTTTTAGCAAATTCAGGCTTCCACTGTTGGTATTAAAATATAGAAACTATAGCTTGAATGGAAACTCAGAACAGGTCATGGTTTTGTCTTTCTACTAACTGTGATAATTTTAAAAATAAAGTATTTCTTGTTCAGATCTTGTGAACTTGCTGAACACAATAAGGCATTTTGGTCCCTAGAAGGTGCACGATAGGGTATTCCAAAAGCACTTATAACCACGGGACTTCTTAGTTTTACTTCTTTGAAGTTTCTGTTGCAAATTCCAGTCCTGTGATGGGAGTGGGGTCTGCAGTGGGTTTCCTTGGGGAGCCTCTGCTTCTTTGTACCGAACAGGTTCCATCTGGTGAATTAAAGAGCCTTTGAAATAACAGCATATAGAGTACATATAATAGCATATAGAGTACATTCAGTTTCTTAATATTTTCATGCATGGTGCTTTTTTTCTGTGTGTAAATCCAGTGTTGCTCCCTCAGGTCATCATTAACTTGTTTGTGTATTTGAATTAACTGACTTGGCAGCTGCCCAGCACCTCCTGCAGATTAATAAGAGCAAGTTTCACCTTGTTGTTTTTGGTCCATTCATGACTTTACATGTGACATTCTTTCTGCTGATTGTCCGTGACCAGTTTTTTCTGAGCTGGTATTTTAAAGAAGACATGTGGTTCCTTGAAAGTGAAGGGAACAAATAAGGCAGCACAGTTTATTGTGTCTAGAAAACATTGATATGCATCTCCCTCTCTGGTGTTAGGTTGATTTGTGTCTTTTCTCCTGGAAATACGAGAAAAAAATTTGCATTTTCTCCTTCAGTTTGGAAGGATTTCTAGTGGAAAGAGAGCTGTGGAGACTGAGAGACTTAACACTAAAGTTTTGGAATATCTGTGTACTGTTCAGGAGTGGCCCAGGGAAATAAATGTTGACTTTTTATGTTTGAAATGATGCTGTGTTTCACGTTCTGCTGAGCTGGTTTTGCATCCATGGCCTGCCAAAAATATGAGTTCAGAAGGCCCTTATGGATATGTAGCAGAGCTGGTAGTGCCAGTTTTTGTGTGGTACAGGTATTGTGCCTTCTTGCTGCTGTCTCTGTACATGGTGGTAAGTGATTGCTGCTGCTTACTGAGCACTGCCACGAGGATTTGTGCAGGGTTTCAGAAAGCCCCAGTTTGTTCAGCTCCTGAGCCATGGAGCTGTTGATCACTTGCCGTGATCATGTATGGGAATTTTATATTAAGACTGATTTCTTAATCAGGGGAAGCTTTTTCTTCACAACCAAATTGGAAGGAATATCAGAGGAATAGTTGTCAGGTGTTCTAAAATAGAGCAGTTCTGGGATTTGCACTTACAGCTTTATTGAGTTCATTTTGTATAAATGTTTTGTTGGTCCTGTGTGACACAATGATGCTCTTTGAACAGATGTCTCAATTTCAGTTATTGCCAAAGTTGTAAGACTACAGTAAGGCTAGGTTATTACAGCTATGGCAAAAGGTAGCAGGAAAGGGAAGGTCAGCAATCATTATGGCTTTGGAAACTGGAATGGAGAACTGCATCATGCTCCTGCCTCTTCAGCTGGGGTGTTCTAATGAGTTTAATCACATTTTAATTAGTGTTTCTAGGTAATTAAAATTTTTCAAGGGATGTTGCTAAATAGATATACTTGAGTTTGAGTTTCCATTGTGTGTCTGGAAGCTAGCTTCCAGATACCCTTTCTTTCTGTTCCACAGAGGCTTAAATTCATCATAACTGTGGTGTTGCTGATAGGTGTTCATTAAACTGCCCTTAAACGTTAGATCATCTCAAAAAGGGCATTACAGATTAATTAGTGCTCCTGACCTAAGCCTGCCTGTGCCTCCTGTTTGAACTTGAGGATTAAGTACGGTGATGCTCTTTTGCATATTTTGGAAATGTCTGAAAACTGTAAAACTACACTATAGTACAGAGAACTTATATAAGTCAAATTGGTTTATAATAACCAGATTTTACAACAGTTTGTTAGCATTTACTTGAAAATAAATTTTTAGATTCTTTTTTGCCCTGAAACATTTGACCTTTTGTTAAGACATTCATCGTTTTAGATAATGACACTTTCTTCTTAAAAAGCTATACAATGTACTTTCATACATTTTTCTATAAGCAGTTGATAGCTTAACATGAATTTTCTTATTTTTTTTGACTTTTACTATAAGAACAAAGGAAACTTATTTTTTTAATATTGTAATATTTTTGCTTTTAATTTCAGTAGAAGTAGCCAGTAAGTAATTTTTGAATTGAAAATATAAAGAATGTAATAAATAATTTCATATTTCAATTAAAAGTCAGATATGCATTCCTATGATAACACTTATTAGTAAATATGAATATAGTTTCATTAAAAAATTAAATACTACCCTCCATGACAATTTAGTGGAATACATCAAGTGTGCCATCTTTTGAGAATGTAGAACAAGCAGATCTGCCTGTCATGCTAATTTTTTCATTTGTGTACAGGAAAATAAAAACAACCATTCCTGTGTTGAAGATCTACTCGGTCACTTGGATTTTAGGCTAGTTATTGAATTGAACTAATTGAGTAATTTGAAATCAATATTCTCTGCATATGTAAAAAGGTGATAATACTATCCAGGGTAGTACTTCAGGAAACTCTGTCCATTGGAATCTGTTTTAATATATTCTATTGTTAGACTTCAAAATTTAGACAATCCTATTGGACGAATATTTTTATAGGTTCTTAACTTTTGTTTCTTTGCATCATGATTATGTGCTTAAAGTAGTAGGTGTCTTTTTGAAATGCACTTATCTTTAGATTTTTTTTTTAAGTGAGAATTAAATACTAATGTTTAAATATCCTTAAGTATATTGAGCAAGTAGTGTGTAAATGTGGAAGCAGCAAAAGGTCATCCTGTCTTCAGAGCTGCACATGGCTGGTTTGCAGCAAATAAGGCAAATATGTAAGACAGTAAAGACAAATTGAGTACTCAGTGAGCATGGATTGTTCATGCAACAAGTGAGATGGGCCATATTTTGGGTAGTGGGAAGACAGAGAATTACTACTTACAACTGTAAAATATGGACTTAGATGCAAGATAACTCAATGTCAACACAAAAGGTTATTTCAAGGTATACTTGCTAGATTTTCATAGGAGGAGCCACCTTCGCTTCCAAGCTAGCTTTTATGGTTAGGTAAGATATTCCAAGTGTCTTCATGAAGGTTTGGAAGTAATACTGATAGCAAATTCTTTGGTCATACTTGCTTGCACTTTGTTTTCAGGGATTCTTTTAGCTCTCAGGGAGTGCCAGGGCAATTTTTTTCCCCAGTAGCCTCATACACTTCTCCCCTTGCACACATAAAGACTATATTGCAGATATTGCCTTAAACCCACAGGCAAGGGTGGGTTTATTTGGGGTTGTAAGATAAGAACAGTGAAACATGCAGAACTACTCATTGCAAACCATCCTGCTGAGCCACTTTTGAGAGGTGTCTGGTTGTGTACAGCAGGGTGGCTCCTTTCTGGTGTGTCTGCTACAAGAGATGATGGTTGGGCTGCTCACTACTGGAGTCTGGCTTCAGGAATCAAGCTGACCAGCTGATGCTGGTGGGTTGTCAAACTAATTAGGTCCCAAAAAGCAAAGGGAGGAGTGTGGTAGCTAGGGTGGCTAGCTCAAACTCAACCTGCCAGTGTAGAACAGCACGTTTTCATGCTTT
Source organism: Cettia cetti (assembly GCA_013401135.1). Lineage (NCBI taxonomy): Eukaryota > Metazoa > Chordata > Aves > Passeriformes > Sylviidae > Cettia > Cettia cetti. The sequence goes on from VZUI01039455.1 coordinate 26,256, forward strand.
TCATGGTTATGAAGAACTTACTGAGTGGCTAGTTGGTGTATTTTATTATTTTATTCACAGTTATCTGCAGCTAGAGTCTTTGTTACTTTTATAGGCACTTCCCTCCCCCTTTATTTTAAAGTTCCACTTCATACAACTGTAATTTATTTTTCAAATACTGATGCATTTGCACATCGATTACTGTTCCACAAGCACCTGTGATATTATTAGTAACTGATCTCTGACATACTATAGCTCTGATGGCTTTTGTATTAAAACTGATAGTGTTATCACAGGGTGTTTGGTGAGGCAGGTATTCTGCAAACCCTGCTGTTCCTTTTGCCCGTGACTGTGGGGAGGTTAGAGGCTGGGCATGCCCACTGTGCTTATTCTATATTATTCAAGATAGCAGAACAAAAGAGATTTTTAAAAAATCACCTGTCAGTGCTCTGATTTTGGCATTGCTTTCTAACCTAGAGGTTCTAATTCTGATTATTTTTTCAGAGGGCCTGAGTAGTTCCTGAGGGCCTGAAGGGGTTTTGTGAGTGGCCAGAACTGGAAGGAGATTAGCAACTCTTATTCATCTTCTTTTGTGACAATATGTAAGATGTGTATTCATCACAGAAGCACACTCTACTGATCTTCAAAAACACTCTATTTCATTATTTACATGTACTTACTTGTATATTTTTTGTGATTAACCCCTGGGGTGGGACTTGGTTGTTTTAAATTTGGTTATTAGCATTAATCTGTTTGTTTGTGTGTACACTCTCTGCTTGAAATAGTGTGATATGATACTTGGGAAAAAAAATTATTTAGTAAGCTGCATTAGTATCTACAAGCTGTAAAGTTTTGAGTCTCTTATTTCTACTTATTTTCACGCTAGACAACAGTGTGAAAAACATTTTCTTTCTTCTCTCTGCCCCCTTCCTTTCTCTGCTAGGTAGGGGCAGGGCAGAGGCAAGAATTGCAGAGGAGACTTCGTGACCAATGGAGCTGACCTTGAAGAAGCACAGCTTTTTTTGAGTAACAGCATATTTTAAACAGAGCTGTTTCAAAAGAAAATACCTTTTTTTTCTTCCCTTACTGTTTGCTTGACGTGTAAATGAAGAGAAATTTCCTTTTGAAAAATTAATTTGAATCTCTGAAGTTTTGGTCCATTTGCCTAACAGCAAAGATGACTGGACGTGGGTCATTTCTGTGTTCAGTTGTTTCTTCCATTGGGCTGTTGGATTCAAGAATTTAGGCCACACTGAAAAACTCTTCCAGAGAGATTATGTGCTTCTGCTCTTCCATTTCCTTGCCACTCCCTGTGGCTGTTGCTGGCTGTATTCCTTTCAGTTAAAAGGTATTTTGTTTTGTTCCAAACTGGTGGGCTGCATAATGATGAAATATCTTCTGGTGTCCACTTAATAACTTATAGGGAATTAACTTCCAGGTCCTAATGTCTGTTTAAGCTCGTTTATAATGTTATGAGTAACAATTACACTATTTGTGAAAATTAAGTTACATGTCGAAGCCCCCTTAGTGTTCTTTAATCATGCTGCCATACCTGAAATGAGCTGTGACAGTGATACTTTGGCAAATAATATACCATGAAAAATAGTTATACTCTAATATTTTCCACAAATCTGAAGCCTGCTGATGAGTGAGGGAAGAGTAGTTATGAAACTGCATGAAATTTATACTACATAATTATATTGCTATACTGTAAAGGCTGACAGTGATGTGAAATTTGGCAGCAAATATTACTGCTGCTTTTGCCCTTCTTTTGATCTTTATGATTTTTCTTTCTCTCCTCCTTTACCACCCTAGTTAAAGGTCATAGAAGATGCAAAGGGAAAATTTTGAGCATCATTTTTCTCTATCATGAGGCCAGATTTCATTGATGAGTAGATTTTGCTGTCAGTCAATTTTGTTTTCAAGCACAGAGCATTAGTTGAAGAATATTACAGTTTTCAAATGACAAGTTACATAGACCAGATGGCTAATTGGTTGCTGGAATATGATGATGCTAGGTTTTATATTTCTGATTAAGCCGAGAGCTGTGTGGGAAATGCTAATACAGTCATCAGTAAGGAGCGGAAGAAATGATGAGGCGGAAGCTTCATTTCCTTTGAAAAGAAACACAGAATGTTGTCACTTTTACCATATAGAAAATGAAACCATCTATCAAAGTTGATATGTATCAAAGCATTGGTCAGGGAACCTGGAAGGCTGAGAATTTTGATGAAAATAGATGAAAGGTATGTGAGTTGGGAAACAAGTGCTTACCTGGAACTTAAACCATTGGGAGAGGCTAACATGATTTCCTGTATACATCAAATTATGTCTGACATTTTTGACATTTTTCCTCTTCGGTGTGTTTTATAATGAGGAGATTTCACAGATTGACTTCTTTCAATGGGTAAAAATTTCTTGGACATTCTTTACAAAAGTTAGCAATAAAAATAAGGGCTGGCTTAGTCTTGGACATTTTCACTGAACCAGAAACACAAGTTATGTCCAGGTTTAAGGTGTGTTTGTCCAGTTGTAAACGAGGCATTTTACTATATGTGTATAGTTTGAGGAGAAGTAATTTAGAAATTTGCCATAGTGATAACTTCTAAATACATAATCAATTTTATTCCATCAATATTTCCTCAACCTAGAAAATGTTGCTGGTATCACAGTGATGATTCTGGTGTGATGAATGTGTTCTGATGGAGCCCACTATGAAAACTTGTGTTTTGTCCTCTCTGACTTTTTGGTTGTCTGCTCTTGCTTTAAGTAAATACGGCCTTTATAATATGGAAAAAGACCACAAAATCTTTGAAATATTTTTTTTCATTTATCCTGATTAGAAAAAGGAGAAAAATAAGCTCTTTATTAATAGCTATTCTAGATTGAAATGTTTTAAAAAACATTCAATAAAAAGATGGATTGACAAAATGCAACTGTGGCAACATTCTGCAGTAATAAATTGCAAGTATTTGTTTTAGTTGGCATTTCTCCAGTTTCCTAACTTCCTTAAAATTACCAAAATCCAGTCCCTCATTTTTTTTTTTTAGTTCTGGCTTATTCAACTTAGAAATAGGAGGAACACCCTTTGCTGTTAGGAAATTCAGTGGGGTTTTGTACCCATTGTGTTATTGTTCACAGGCCATGTAATTTCACTTCTCAAACAGTTCGCAGGCAGTTATGTCAGTAATGTTGTTTATGTAATGTGAAAATGATTACTTCTATAAGGAGGGTAAATAAAACTAATTTTAAAGATGTTTTAACAATATCAGTAACATAGAGCATTATATATCCTATAGTTTTTTTTATCAGATTCTTCTTCTTAAGCAATCCAATGCAGACCTGTGCATGGCATGAGATGAGGAAAACTGCTTTGTTATTTCCAAAGACAAGATGAAATCCGCGTTGACTTATTTGAAAAGTGCAGGAGCTCCCTCTCCTGGCTTAGAGCGCTGAAAATTGCAAGTTTCTGGGAACATTGTCAATTTATCACATTAAAAAAAAAAAAAATCTGATTTTGAATACTTACCTTTAGAGATACTTTTCTGGTATCTTGAAAGTCATGGTAAAAATTGGTTTTGATGCCCATTTGGATTCTGTGTTTCTTCACCTGGCTCTGTACCCCCGTAGGCAGCAGATTGTCCTCTATTGCCTGTGTGGTAATGCTGGAATGGTCTTGACAGACAGATTTAATGTACTCTTAAGTTGCAAATCCAATATGCCCCTTCATTAAACCCCACCTGTGCTTTTCACAGCTATTAACAGCAATGTGAGTCCTTGAGGGTCTCTGTACAAAGCTCTGTAAATCATCATAAGTTTAGAAAGAAGTTTTAAAAAAATTTAAAAAGCTTTACAGTTGATGTATATATTGTGCCTTCTTTCCTCTGTATCCTCCCCTCCCATCCATCTAGAGAGCAGTAGGAGGGAGGAAGCTTCCTCGCTGTTTGTTTATTCAATCATTCTCCTTTCACAGTCTCTTCAGTGTTGCAGATCCTCAGAGAAATTAGATGGTTTTGTAGATACTTAAATTTGGTAGGGTCTTTTATGCAAAATCATTCTGAAGGATAAGAACCTGGCTTGAAAAGGTAGCACTGGAGACACATCTCTTACCTTAGGTATTTAAAAAAACACCAAACCAAGCAAAAAACTTAATTAATTTCTGAATTCTGAGACTGCAGGTTGATTAAAACATGTATTTAACTCATTTCTATCAGTGTTGTACCCTTAAATCATTTATCAAAATAGGAGCCAAAAATGCCAGATGAGCCCTAGTCCCTGTTCTGTTCCACATCTTACTATCTTAAGGATGCTAATGCAAGGAGCAGACATTGGTACATACTGAAAGAGACCAGTTACTTCAAAGTGACTGCAATTTTTGTACCTGAAGTAGCTTCACTTAGCTGAACTCAGTTGCCTGCCATTTCTCTGGGTTTTTTGACTTCTAGGTATTTTTAGCTTTTCAATTCAGAGGGAATAGTGACCTCTGGTTACACCCTGTGCAGGAGTATGAGGGAGTACATAACATGTGGGAACAGGGCACAGTCCTTTATTAACTTCTTCAGTGCTATTAGGGAATTTTCAATGACAGCTAAAGGAAACATTTTACTGTATAATAGTGCAGCATTGCATCATCAAAACTTCTGTATTCACAGAAGAAAAAAATATTTTGCAAAACATTACATTTTTGAAATACGTTTATGCACTTAAATTTAGCTATACTTGCACAGGTATGATTACTGCTTCATTTAGCACCTTTGTCATTTCTCAGTAAACTTCAAGATATGTAAGGTGGAGGGGACCAATGAATGCCAAAGGTTCACTATCAAATTGCTTAACTCTGATTTATACAGTTTCAGGCAAGAAAAAAAAAAAGAACTTTGGTATTTCTAGCAAATGCCAAAATAGAATCAATGCAGTATTGTTCACCTAGTTAAAATTCCAAAATCCAGGAAATGCAAACATTAAGTTTCCAACAGCAACATTAACTTGGACTCTTTGCATATCCTGTGTTTTCCTGGTATGCATTAAGACTTAAAGCAATGTATTAAGCTGTGAGTTAAACAAGAAAAACAGAAAAAAAAGTCTTCATGTAGGTAGTACTGCCAAGTTTAGTTCTGTTAGCATTCGTGTTTATTGACCTTTTATAATTTTAAATTATTTTCTTCATAAAGATTGAATATGGGTTTTTTGGCCAAACAAAGTGAAATCTGAGAGCTTGTCTTCACTGCAGTGTGAACTTGACATACAGTTTACCCCTTGCCTTAAACCTGACTCTTCATCCAGCAGTATCTCAGATTTGAATTTAGTGGTTTTTAATCTTGGAAATATGACTTGAACCTCAGAGGCACTCTGATTAATGTGAGACTATTACATGGGTTAGATGGGTTGGCAAGACAGAACTTTGAGTTAATTCCAGGTGGTATCTTTTTTGCTAATTAAATTTATACATAACTTAAGTGTCCAGAGTGATGTGACTCATAGAGTAAGTCAAACTTAAAGATGGACTCTTAACTATATCTCATTTGAATTCTAGTGTATATTTTGGAAGATATATATACTATTGGTTCCAGAATTTTTAGAGTATTGTAAGTAACTGAAGACACAGGAAAGTCCTGCTCTGAGAGTGGTTCCATCCTGGAGATGGTACAGAGCTGCAGACAGACAGATCTTCCTATGTGGATGTTCCTTCTGCAACTGCTCACATGTGCCACACACTTAAGGCTTCTGGCCTGTTTGAACTCAGCTAATTCATGTTCTAGAAGAAAGGGAAGAGCCTTAAAGGAGATATTTGGAGAGTAGTAAAACAAGGATTTGCTGGTTAAAAATAGTTTTGGAAACTGACTCTAGGTTTAGAAAGCAATGGTGTGAGAGTCATTCACAATTTCATATGTGAACAGTGGTGGTAAGGGTCAGTGGGGTGGGAATGGACATAGAGACAGGAGAAAGTGAAAACTGTAAGGGAAGTAAAATAAAATGTCAGGAGATGGGAATATCTATAAATACAGGGGTAAAGGCCAAGTTGATTACTGGCAGTGCTTGGATTCATGACAAGAATAGTAAGTACATAGCAGTGTCAAAAGGGAAGAGGTAAAATGGATATAGATGTGAAGCAAGAAACTGCAAGGTGGAATTTGGACAGCAGAACCTGAGAGGGGGAAGCTTCTCTCTTGGAAAGAGGGAAATGGAGCAAAGGAAGAGAATGAAAATAAAAATGAAAGGAAGTATGTGCTGGGTGACAAGTCATACAGTTGCTTTTATGCAATGGTGCTGCCAGAGTTTGCCAAGAAGGAGAAGGGCAGGGTATGCAGCAAGAAGAGAGCTTTTCAGTGGCATTTGGAAGTAAGATGGAATGGGAGAATTCAAGAATGAAGCGTGGTCACAGGGAACTTTCAGAGAAGACAGAGAAGACTGCAGGAAGTGTCTGGTATGCTTGATGTACCAGCAGTGCAAAGGCACTGGAATGTGTCATTGATTGGCAATTCACTTTCACCTTTCTTTTCTTCTACAAATTTAAATCATAGAAAAGTTTGGCTTTCAAAGCGAGTAAACTGGTGAAAGTCAAACACATCAGACTTTCTCTGATTAGCTGTCTGTCCCTGTGCAGTACTCTGCTTTTACTATGCATGTGCACCCTTAAGGAATATTTTTTGTTATTTATCTTCAAGATGCAACTAAGAAATTACCACTTAAAAAGTGAAAATGTTTATCAAAATTGACTTAAAGTGTACTGTCAAGATTGCTCACTGAATTTTAGAACTTCCCATTGGAAAAAGTAATCGGAAACTGATTAAAATGAAAATTATTGTAGTGGGGGATTTTTTTTTTTATAAAAACACATGTTAAAGTGGAGTTTATTCAGATTTTGCTATCAGAAAATAAACCCCATGCTTAATTATTAATTCATCTATTTTCTTTACCCATCCTCTATAAAAAAAAAATCATCACATCTTGACAGAAGAGGATTATGGAAAATTATGCTGAACAAAGGAGAAGTGTTCAGAAGATTAGTTAATCTGAAGGAGGAGTGATCAGAAGTTCTGTAATAAAATTTGGAGGCATTGTAAAATATCTGTGCCTTATTTGGCTCTAGAGGTGTTCAAAATTTTGACTTTGAAAAATAACATTCTGTTATTGGAGGAGATATTTGAGTTTAAAATAATAATTTTAATATTTGTGTAATTGTGGGGATGATCTTTGGATATGGCAGTTTAACAGACCTGAGAATTGATGCAGACCTGTTTTGTTGGACTATGATGTAAATAATGCTGGTGACACTAATATGTAGCTAAACTGTTTAAGTCATTTAGATATTTACTAGTGGATTTAGGACCTCCTTAATCCTGGTTTTACTTCTATCACAGATTTCCCATCCACTTTTGTAAATATGGGATCAAACTGCATTATAATACTATTAAAATATGAAGTATATTTCTAAAATTGGAGTTGCAGAGCCCCTCGGTGCAAAACTTTTGAAATTGTTTGTTAGGGAGTGTTGAGGTTATTGGATGACTCATTGCATAGGTTTTGCTGAACTCTAATTTATAGAAAAGTTGCCAATCTTTTCAGTATTTTGGGGGTCAGTAAGGTTTGTAATTTACTGTAGTTACGTACATTTTTCAAACAGACTGTCAGGAAACCATGCCAGAACAAAACTATTTGTGCAGGTAATTAATGGAGAGGCTGTGGTACCTGCTGACAGCTATTTTCCAAGGAAAGGAATGGTTTGCAGCTAGGGAAAAAGTGTTAAAAGTGTGCCCAAACCAGTAACTCAAACTGAGAGAGCAACCTTTGATCTGAGACGTAGTTTAGGTCACATTTTAATGAATAGCTTTATTAAACTAGTATATTAAACTAATATTATTCTGTCAGTTGGTACATTTTATTTGCAGAAAATTGGATCTGTCTGAGGGTATTGGACATCTACAACAGTGATGCTGTTTAAAATTAAACTGGTAGCTTTAGTGTGTTTATTTAACGGAATGTTTTCATGCATTTAAAGGAATGTGTTCAATTCAAACACTGACATTAAAAATCCAAGTCTGGACAGAGCTCATGTAGGGGTTTTTGTGTTAAAGACAGGGAGGGTGCAGGTTGCAAAAAGCTTTGCCTCTGTTTTAATATTGCTGCTTATTGAACATACTTCACATTAGCATGGCAGTGTTTTCAGGCTGCAAGGAACTGTCTAAAACTTAAATTGTAATACATCATAATATATAAACTAATAACAATATTACCACCTTTTAATATCTTAATATATTCTGTATTTTATTTCTGGTTTTTTGTATGTTGTATTTACTCATTGAAGGAGTGTATTTCACAATTGTATTTAGAGAGGATTTGGATAATGGTGGTATCTAGATAAATGGTCGGGCTCTAGGTAAAGGGATATTATGGGGGAAAGCAGCCTGAAAAAGGAAAGTTGTGACACCAGTTTCAGTGTTGCTATTGGAGTTGTTTAGGTAAGTAGATTTTTCCATTGACACAGGATTACTCTCGTCAGGAGGAGAAACTTGTTTATTGCTGAAGTTGTGAGGGAAGAAAATTGTACACTGTGTTCTTTTCCTTCTCCTGCCTGCCTTCTGAGCACTTTGAACAAACTCAGTCAAACCTGAGAGAGGATCTCTTCCATATATGAGATTCTGGCATGTTTTTGGAAATGTGTGGTCAGGTAGTGATTGAAGTGTATTTTCTGTTAATGGTCCAGCGAGGGAAGTGTCTAGTGGGAGCTCATCCTTGAAGAGGAAGAGAATAAAATTATGAAGGTCCAAATACGTAGCCTAGACATCAGTCAGGAGGGCCACTCACTGGAAAGCAGCCTTCATTCTGGTGTTGATCAAACTGCTGGAAATAACCGCCACAGACTGATGGGGTAGTGAGTTCTGTCTTAATGTTTTTCATTACATGACTTCTTAAATACTCCCTTTTTTATTCCTTGTAGTCAAGGGTTTCCATCTGTAAAAATTTTCCTATAAGTAGAAACCAGAGAGATCTCTCTCCTGATGCACTGACTTCACAGTCAGATTTGAGCCATGGAAGTAGAAGTCACACTACAAGATAAAATGATTTTAGAAGTATTTTCCAAACCACTGTTTGTTAAAGATGTAACCACAAATGTATAAATTAAATGTCAAGCAGTTAATGTTTTCAGTGGATGCTAAGAGTGCCTAAATTACTATCAACTGTTCTCACAGTCTTTTCACAAAGTGAGGCTCTTTCTTAACGTATTTATGGTGCAACCTAAATGAAATGGAGAACACTGATAAAACATTATACAGAAAAATATGCAGAAGCCTTTAATTCTTCTTATGGCTGAAGACTGATATGATGACACGACCATGAGAAAGTTAGTGCAGGCAGCTGTTGTCCTTTTCAGTTTGGGACAGTCCGTGTTTTCTGTGTTGGTGTATTAATTAATAACACTTGGTAGTTGCCACATATTTCTGGGAGTTTAAAGTGGTCTTTATACTTATTTTTGTGATATTTTTGTGATTGTTTTAATTTGCATTATACACACAGCTGAGTGAGTCAGAGAGAGCTTCTTGCCTCTGCAGCATCTTTGAAGACCCATCATGTTTGTACCCATGTCCTCTATGCAGTAATTTCAAGTTGAAGATTTTTTGGTGGTTCCTGTTGCCAGCAAGTATGTACTGCCTGTAGGGGCGGCTGAGAAGCTTTGGAAGCCTGTCAGGAGCCACAGTCAGGTTCCAGTAGCCTGTCGGAGACCGTGTGATTAAGGAGGTGAAACCTTCTTCAGAAGAGTTTAAGAATTCACTAGATCCCATTACATTACAGCTTCCAAAAGAGTCGACCACCATTTTCAATTCAGATTTTGTCTACTGAAACAGATTTACTTCTCCCAGTCTAGAAAACCTCCCTCGGCAATTTCCTGTGCTCACTGGGTTTTTGGAGTCTTGTATACATGTCTGTAGTCACTCAATTACTTGAGGCCCCATAATGAATACAAGACTGACTGGCTGTCAAATTTCCTGTCTCTGCATGAAATCTCTATCTGGTAGTTTGAATACCATTTGCAGACATTTTGGTTTAGTCCTGGAAATCAAGGTTATTGTTGTCATAATGGTAGCATCCTTTAGAAAAATAGACTGAATGTTTCTTGTATCAAACAACCTGGGTTTATGTATCCCATCCCCAGCCTGCCCACCTCCTGATTGGTAGCATTGCTATGTTCATACTTTTAATGTTTTTATCTGTCATAAATTAATCAAAAGTCTTCAGTCTGCTTTTCAAATGTGAAGAAAATCGATTTATATTCATTAAAGTGCCAAAATATTGAGAAACTTGTAAAATACCCTTTCAGAAATAAATATTATGGAGTTTATTGAGGTTTGTGTGGGAAGTCTTGAGGTAGAACCAAGACTTCATACGTTCTGTCTCCAACTTCATGGTGCTTGCCATAAGTACAAATTTGAATCAGCTTTTCTACCTCATCTTTTCTCAAAAAATGAACTTGACTGAAATAAAGTATATGCATGACTGATGGAGTGACTTCAATTTAAAAGCAATAGAGGATGCTGCAAAGAAGCTACTAAAGCTGAAATTACATGGAAGGCTGTTCATCTTGGCACCCTCCAGCTGCCTCCACCGTGCTTGCTTTATCTGCCTGATCTCTCCCTATTCTTACCAGTCTTGTGTTGACAATGTGAGTGACCGGGAACAAGATTTATCCCTGCATCCTTGCTAAGGGGCCTCTCTTAAATGTGGGATATGCAGAAAAATGGTTCCCTTGGAGAGCTGTTTTTTAGAATTTTAGAAATTCTAAAATTTTGCAGTTTTGGAAGGTGCTTCTGGGAGGCTTCTGCCCCACTCCTGGCCTTTTGTAACGAGGACGTGTGTCATCCTGGTGAGTTATGTCAATGTAATGACCTTGCTGGTGAAGGTGACCACAGCTGTGTCCGGTGACTTGACTGTGCAGCGTATGGGAGCTGTTGGAAGACAGGGTGAGCATTTCCGTGCTTTTTACTGGCGAGGTTTATATTTTTTTTTTCCCAATACCTGCAGTTCAACAGTAAACAACTAAAATGATGCATTTTAAAATTTCATTTTAATCCATGATTTAGTTTTTATTTCAATAACTAAAAGCAGAAGCAGGGAAGGCGCCCGTCGCCTCGCGTGGAGCTCCTCCTGCCCGCAGCGTGTGGGGAGCGAGGGCGGGCGCGGCGCCTCCCGCGGCCGCCAGGGGTCAGGCGGGAGCCGTGAGCCGCCGTGAGGGGCCGGGCGGGCGCCGCTGTTTCCACGCGGCGGGAGCCAGCAGAACCCGATACGGTGCGATCTATAGAAGCAAGGTACAACTGGAATAATGAAATTTCAAAAATAAGCCCTTTTTAAAGGCTGGTTGTAACAGTCCTGCTGGGTATTGTAAATGCCTCAGGTGCACTTGATACTGCTGTTACGTTCTTGGCCCTGGCTCCTAATTTTTATGGAAAGATGGATTGAACTTCAATTTAGGAATATTCGGTAATCCCTCTCAGGACATACTGTAACAGCTGGTATTTCTGTGTTGCAGCAAATCGATTCCATACAGCAGTCAGCAATGCCTATGGCTGGGCTCCGGCAAAAACTTCCAAAGCATTTTAAATAAAGTGAGCCAAAGAAAATAGCATCATCACTGCAAAAATGTAGCTTAATTTGCACGTTAGGAAAAAAAAATCCCCATCCCATTCCAGAAAAATATTAAGCATTTTACTGGTAAGGATTTCATCAGGTCATTTATTTTTCATTAATATATATTTAGGATCTGGGGGGAATAACTTTATGCTGTATATAAGTTTCTTAAATAATGAGGAGCTTGATTTTTTTTGTACTGAATGATTTACTGTGAAATAAAGAAAAATAAAGAAACTGATGGAGTTGAAATACATTACATCTATGTAGATCAACAAGATTTTCTGCATTTTGCAGTGAACTCTTTAAGGAGCCTGAATTTCTGGTTAATAGTAGTGTGCTTACAATGAGAATGGCTTGTTTGGTTGGTTTTCGTTTTTTTCTGATTTTTTTTTTTTTTCTTTTTAATACATGAAAATACTTTGAGATGCATATAAATCTCAGCTGTTTCATTAGTATTCAATAATTCTGTTTTAAACACTTACTTACACGTGTTAAAGTTAAAATTCTTCCATCCTTCATACGGCTGCCGTGCTTGTGTTGGGGACTGTCACCGAGTTTGGGACAGGACTTCTGTTAAACAGAAAACAAGCAGAATTAATGTAAAATGAATATGTTCCTTCTTAATTGGTACAATGTGTTCTTGGCTATGATGTATTTTTTTTCCCCTCTTTTAAACTGCGCCCTGGTTAGCTTTGCATATAGGTGTTTTACAGCTCTTGTCATCAAAAGATGAGCTTCCACTCTGGAATACTTAATTTCCTTATCCATGCTTTGAATTTTAAGTTAATGGACTTTTGTGCTGATTTGATGAATGTCAGTTTATTTTTTTTTTGAAGCTGATTTTTTTTTTTTTACTGCAGACTTCTTTTCTTCATAAACTTCTATAATTAAAAAAAAATCCTAACCCCCTAAACAATCTTTATAGATAAGCTTTTAGGTTTTTACTTGGTTCTTTTCATCATAGAAGAAGTTGTCCAGGGAGGTAACTTCTGCTGTATTTGCCGCCTTAACCAAACCACCCAGATTCACTGGGTAAATGCCTAGGGGATGTAAAAAACCCCCGTACTTAAAAAAAGCTGCCAGACTATTTAAACTATAGGCTTATGCCTGGGGGCAAGCTAACAACTAACTTATATCTAATAATTGCTTTAAAACTTAGTAAACAAAATCTTGAGGATGGCCCTTAGTATGCTGCAATATTTTTAGCCATGTGGAGATTTTTTTTTCAGTGAAAAACAAAATTTTGAACAGCATACACTGTTTATAGCACCTGTATATCACTCTTCCACAAGACTGTTGCCAAGTTCAAATGGGTCCAAAATATGCACGTTAAGAGCCAACATGACTTCAAAAGTCATTCTGATTAATATGAATGTGTTTTTTAAAAAAACAACAAAAAACAAACTAGCAATAGCAGCAGCAAAATGCTCTTCTATTTATTTTCTTCTGCTAAAGTAGAACTATGCTGCTTTCTTTCTTCAAGGATCCTTTTTGTTTACTGAAATCTGGAAAAAAAATCGTTATTTTCTGGTAGCTTCTACTTCCCCCTCTCCCTTCCTTCTCCCTGCAAACACATCACTCCCTGCCCCGCTCTAAGTAGACATTTGTTGTCTTAATTTGGAATTTCTTTTCATATGTTTGCATTCCTGTTTCATATTTTAACATACTTGAATTCAAATGCATTGACTTATATTTGAAATTAATTTTAATTTTTATTAAATGTACTCTGAATTTTTATCAAAAAGTGGTTAAAAGAAAGATCCCAAATTTACTATCAGTAGACCTGTAGAATTTTTACAAAATATTTGTTAAAAAAACACTGACTTTGTTGTAATGAATCGCAGAAAAATTCCTTACATGGTAATAGCTCCATCAACTCCACGAATCAAACTGCTATTTACCTTAGAAAAGTATTTGCTCCAGTCCTACTTTTTACAACTTCAGTTAAAATATAGATTATATTTCCAGATTACAAGTAAAAATCTTAAAGGACCTGAAAACAATTGAAAGAAGGTTAAATAGAAACACTGAATAAGTTACCGTGTTAGTAAGCAATTTTGTTTTCCTAAGATAAGTAGTAGCAAAATATGAACAATCTCAATTATTCACAATTTTAATAAAATAACCCTAGACTTTGTTTCCAAAATGCCTGACATTCTGGAGTCAAAGACTATAATTTACACTAGAAAAATGTGTTAAATTATTCTTAATGCAGAATGGGATTAGAGGCTAGATTGAAGAAAACAAAACTTGTTTCACCTGGAGGAAACAAAAATCTTAACAGTCATAAATAAATGCCTAGCATTTGGTTTTGAGACTCTTAAATAAAAGCTCATTTCGTGATAATTATTGGATTTGGTTAGCTGTAGTACTGTCCAGTTTAATAATGTTCTTAATTGCAAAATCCTGTTTCTGTTCTTTCTAGGAGAAGCTGAGAGATAACATAAATCTTTGTAGACAGCTTGGCTGCAAGCAGTTAAACTGAAATAAACTTCTGCCTTCTGGCTGCAGCGCTGCCTTGAGGTTTCTGCGTGACGCTCTGCAGGCTAAATCATGCCAGCGTTATCAACTGGATCTGGAAGTGACACAGGTATGCAGGCCAAGGAGGGGACGTGTTTCCTCCACATCTTTTTTGTTAAGTCTGTATTTCAAGTAAGATAATTAATTATGGTCTCACCAGATTTTTAATTTGAGACTTAAAAAATAGCCTTTTCTCCCTGAAGTTAATTTAGATACATGAAACACCACAGATAAAATATATTAATTTTGAAAAGTCCCACCACCACCTTCTTCCCCTCCATCCACAACCTTCTAAAAACAGCTCCAAACATATATTGTAGGTGGATCTGAAGAATTTGGATTCCCCTCTGAGCATGGTTCCTACAATGTTAACTTGAAAAAGGAGGAGGAGGAGGGAAAAAGAAAAGATGATGATATCATGCATGCCTTAATATTTGCAGCAGTCTAGACTATCCCCTCTGTGAGTTACAGTTATCAGTGGAGTTATTTCTGAACACAGACTATTCAGTTTTGACAACTCTCTAACAAATTAGGAGAAGAAAAATACTGTCTCAAGTTCTGTTCCTTCCCTTGCCTTCCACGTCAGAGCCCAGTTCCTGTCACTGAGTGCTGGCAGTGGGATTGCAGCTATGTAGGTTTCCGTAGTTTTCACTTTCTTTGTGGCAGTATTAGCTTATACTCAAAGGTTAAATTTCATCTTCTTGTTATGCTGACGTTCTCCCCCTGACAGTATTTTTCTCCCTCTGTTTTGGAAAACTAAAGTTAGTATTTTTGCTGGAGAATGCTTGTTAAGAAGGGGTGATACAGCTGAGGTAGCTATACAATACAAAGATCCCTGCTTCCTACCCCTGTGCCACATAGTTTTATGCACAAGAAGTAACAGCAAGATTTGGAAAATTAAGAGGGAAATTTCAAGTCAGGAATCCAAAAATATGTCTATAAATGTGTATATAAGGAACTGCATTTGTTTCTTATTTTTAGTAGACTGTACAGGGCAGTGATTTATTTTTCTCCACGCATAAAATTTATCCTAGATAACAATATTAATCTTTACCATTAGGTGTGTGTCTGTTTATTTGTTGCCATGGGGAAGGAGAGTTGTTTGGTTTTATATGCTTTTTTGTCTCCCTATTCCTGTGTATAAGGGATTTGACTATGACTTTGCCAGGCCCTATCTCTGCATACCTTTCTTTTCTCCCCCTTTCCTCATGGAAATAAGTGAGTTGAAGCTGTTGACTATGTTAAAGCTGAGTTTTGGAAGATGTGTCAGGGTCTACTCTGGGCTAATTTACCACTCTGGACCTTTGCTTTATCATGCACCCTTTGTGTCCTTTCAAAACCTGCCTTAATTTTTTTAAATTATTACTTGTTTATTTTTAAAGGTTGTTAATATGTCCAAAAGTAATAGTCATGGACATACTTTCTGAATAAAGGAAGAGAAGGGTTATAAAAAGTAGAAGATAATCCTGATTTTGAAATACTTTGTGTTAGAATGCCTCTAAGCATGATTTACTGTGCTATTTAATCCATATGATGGTGCAGGCATACCTTTAATATCAAGGATCTGTGTTAAAACTCAAGTGTTTTCTTTGTCCCATGAAATTTATAGTAAGCATGATACACACCATTAATATCTTGCTATTAAATAGTACTACTTCGGTAAGTCTTTTTATTTCTGCCTCAACTTGTAAGTTGTTTCTCTAAATGAAAATTTGCATTTGGAGTGAAAAGGGAAATATTTTTTTCTTTCACTTTCTTTACAGTACTTCCTGATGGGGTTGATAATGCACTTAAGTATTTTTGGGATGTTTACAAGAAACTGTGCTTTCTACCCTGGCTATGATACAGATGGTTTCTAACTGGAGTCCTGTTTTTCTGCGGTTACTCTCACTCTTAGATTAAAAAATAGTGATGTGCATAAAATTTTTCTTACCTCTGTTCTTCCTGTGTGGGTGAGCCAGTCTTCCTCTTACCCTGCCTGCACAGACTGGTATTGTGATATCTGACAGGTTGAAGCTGCTCTGTTTGGGGCGCTGAGGACTTGGCAAGTCACTTAGTGGGACCTTTAGGGTAGGGCCCATAACCCTGTTCAGTCTGTTTGCCAAAACCCTCTTTTGTAAATACAATCAGACAAAATGCAGCTTAACCTATTTTTGTGTCTATTAGATGCTGGGTGAAATAAAAGTAAACCTGGGTTTAAAAACAAATGAAAGAATTCTGTGTGGACTTGTAAATAGAAGTGCATCATCTATGAGTATTGAAAGTTGCCATGTCATGGACCACTAGACATTCAGTCCACCAGTATGGGAACATTAATGATTTAATTTTTTTTTTACATAGTCAGAAGTATCAGATCACAGCCAAAAGTAAGATAGTGTTCATGATGGGCTGTATTTGATGAGACTAAATGTTTACCTGACTGTGTTCATTTTACCTTGATTTTACTTTGCCAGCAGCTTTTATAAGAAGTGGCACCATGTACTTGCAGCAGCTTTCTTCATATACCTACTTTTGTCTTACCATGTTTTAACCTGTATCTTCTTCTGACCACAAGCCATGCCTCTTAAATCTGTTTTGAGGGGCATTTACCAGGCTTTAAACTATGATAAATCAAAATCACGGCTACAGTATTTTCAATATTTTTAAAAAATTGTTTTAATTTATTCAGATTGACTTTTAATTTAATCTTTTACTTTACCAGATTGATCTGACTTCACCAACCTACAGACAGAGGACAAAGGATTACATACATATACTTCTTTCTCTTCCACTCTCCATTAGCCATATAGAAAACCTATTTTTATATAATAATGATGATTGAAAAGCTGCTCATTGTGTATAACATCTGTGGGACCCTTAAGTTTTATGGTCCTATCAGTGTCAAGTCAAAGTTATCTTAAAGCAAGCAGCGTCAGTGGAAGGCTGAGCTCATGCCTCGGGCTGGGTCAGAAGCTTTCAACAGTTTCTGTGTTGCAAAAGTCTGCTTGCCCTTTGTGTGCAAGCCCATCAAACAGATTTTTTTGAAGAGTGAGCAAGAAGACTTGCGTTTTTGCAGGTAAAGCAAATCTGTGAGATCTGGCATTCACTTATCTGGTATATTTAGGAAGGTGTAAAATTGCAGTTTTGGCTTCACAGTAGTAGATGGCAGCTTTGTTGCTGACTTTGGTGGAGCCAAGATGACATCAGTATTCTTAAGTGTTGTTCTAATGTGAAAAACATTGTAAACTTGTTGCAGATTTCTTTCCTCACAACACTGTATCAAGCTTGCTTTAACTGACAAGCTTAAAAATGCTTTTCTGTTTGTTCTCAAAAACCAGTGCATGAATGTGCAAAGCAGACTTCATGTTTTTGTTTCATGTGTTGTCAGCAGGAAAGTCACATTTATGAGCCAAGTTTAGGCACCAAGTAAAACTGTGTAAGATTGCTTATATAGAGTGAAAAGTCAGAAGCAGTTCTTGGATTTGAATATTGTAAATTATAGAAAGAGAAAATGTGCAAGGGCTTATGTTTGTTTCTCCTTGAGCACATAATGGAGCAAGCACTGTGCCAGACAGTGGAGTTTTCTTAGTATTACAAGATACAGCAAAACTGAATACGTTAAGGTTTTAATTTAAAAAAACCCACATATGTTACTAACCAAATTTTAAGTTCATTTGGCCTTTAAAATATTCCTGGTTTTCTTGATATGATCTCTGTTTTGTAATAATACTAAATAGATATATGAAATCTATTCTAAATGTTAGTTATTATTCCAAAATGTGTTTATAATACTGTATTTTGTGATTCTTTAGAATTAATCTTGACCTCCGAAGCTGCATGCTGTTGATTTGGATATGCTGAATGCTGGTAGAAATGATTTGCTGGGATAGTTCATGTGGATTGACTTCCCAGTGGTTAGAGAGCTCTGCAAGCAATAGGAAGTTCAAAAATGATTTTGCAGTTACCTGAACACAAAAAGAAGCTGTCTTGCTTTTATTGTTTTCATATAGATGTCTTCTCTTTATTTACTATTATATTAATACATTTTGATCAGCTTGTCAGTTTCAACATGATATTTTCTAAGAGGATTTGATAATAAAAAAGATAAAAAGGTGGAGGGAAAAAAAAGTAATATGAAGAAAAAGCTAAGTAGTTGGCTAAGCTGAAAAGGGGGCATCAGAAACATCTGTAGTGGAAGAAGCACAAATTAATCTGAAGTGCTAAAATTTTAATTTTAGCCTTTTAACCCAATTTTCAGGATTCAGAGTGAGATAGAAATCAGAGAGTTCTATTTTTGCAGCCTATTTAAAGAACTCAGCAACATAAAATGGTGGCCAAAGATCTGGCCATCTCATTGTTACGAGATGAAGAGAAAGGGAATGTAGGAGAGCAGTGAAGGAAAGTTTTCTGGGAGTTGTTCTTCCGTCGGAGGCTGCCAGGGCAAAGGCTTGCAGGGTCATTGGTTCCTGCTCCAAACTGCCTTTGCTTCTCCACTGGCATTCTTTGGTGGAAACAGGGCAGAGGGAAAGCCTTCACTCGCCTGCTTTACACTCTTGCTTACAACATTAGCTATAGGTGTGCTGCAGCAAGTGTGGTATGTAAATGTTTTGACTGCATCACAATTTCAAAGCTACTTTAATTCCTCAGCATGGTGAAATGCATAGGTATGGCAGATATTCATGAAAATGGATTTGACAGCTGAGGCAAAATTTATGCTGAATTAATAAATAGAGCCAATATTTTATCCTCGCATTCTTGATTTCTCCCTGTCTCCATCTGCCAGAGGCATTAAATGGCTTTTTGGATAACATTAATTTGGAAGATTTGGGAAGGTATGAGATGTATGGCTAGCTTTAATTGCAATTTGATTTTATTTTTAAAAATACAACTTGCTGGTGTTGGAAAGGGTATTTATTTTGGTATTAACATATTTATGGTGACTCAGAAAATTCGTTCAAAATGAAATGAAATTTCTCTAAACTATTCTGTTTTGTGTTAATATACTATATTATGCTACACTGATTCAGTATTGTGGAATCAGAAAATGTGTGTAAGTATATTTACTAATGGTAAACTCTAATACTGCTACGATTTTTTGACACTTTTAAATTCAAATGGTCTGGCAGCTGAAACAATTTAACCTCCTTTTTTGTGAACAGTGGGTAGTTTTGTAGTAAATCTGAAAGTACAATAGCCTGTACTCTTTCTAAGCAGAGTTTTGGTTTGTTGGACCAAAAGCTGTAGTTACACAAGTGGTTGGCAGTTGTAGTGATGCCAGGTGTCCTTTGCTGAGAGCACGCTGCCATGCTGTCCCCCTCAAGGGTAGCTGTGCTGGCATCCAGGTTAGCCAGCAGAGCCTACATACTGTGCATGTAGCATCAGATGGAAGGTTCTGTGGCTTCTCAGCCCAATATCACATCAAATCCTGGCTGATTTTAAACAACTAAACCTGTTAATTGGAAGGGAGTTTATTACTGTTAAGAGGTAATGAGAAACTTCCCTGCTAGCTGTTAGTTGCCAGTTGTTCCACATTTGGTGTAGAAAAAACCCCAACAAATATAAAGAACTCTTCAAAGCAACATATTAGTCTTATAGATAAATGATGAAATAATTTAATATTTTACTTTCTTAAACAGACTTTCAAAATAAGGTGATATAGGATCATAGAATGGTTTGGGCTGAAAGGGACCTTAATGGTCATCTAACTTCAAACCCCCTGCTGTGAGCAGGGACATCCTTCCTTCACTAGACCAGGTTGCTCAGAGCCCCATACAGCATGGGCTTGAAAGTTTCCAGGGATGGGACAGCCCCAGCTTCTGGGAACAACCTGTTCCAGTGCCTCACAAATCTCACCACAAAGAATTTCTTCCATATACTAACCTAAATTTCCCCTCTTTCAGTTTGAGCCATTACTTCTTGTCCTGTCAGTACAGTTCTGACAGAGTTCCTCTCCAGCCTTTCTTGTAGGCCTCCTTCAGGTATTGGAAGTTTGCTGGAGGTGTCTATGCACACTCCTTCTGGCTGAACAGCCCCAACTTGCTCAGTCTGTCAATATACTTGACTCTTTAAATTTGTATGTATTCCTATATTCTTCTATAAACTTTTATATCAAGTGTATGTGGCTGCATGTATATGACTGATTGTGTAATGTCGTAACCTGTTTTGAGTATAAATTCCTAAACTGGGTCCTACAGTGAATCATAACACTGAAATAACATACTGACTTGATTTCAGGCATCAGTACTGTCTGGGATTGTAGGACCTTTTCTTCTGCTCTCATGACAGATATATCCTGTATGACATTAGTATGTATCTTGACCATGAGATGTTGAGATGTGTGGTAATGATTATTCTTAGACCAATAGTGTTTCCATTATTCTTAGACCAAACTGTTTTGAAAATAGTGTTGATTTCTATTGTTAGAAGTCTTTATTAATGTTTTTAATGAGATATTGTGTCTTCCTTTTGCAGATGTAAGATGCTATGTTTAGTAGTCCTTGCTGCCCCTCCCCACTGCCAAGTCTCTTCTAACCTTGTAAACTGTGACTAAAGAGTTAAAACATGGCCAGTGTGCTGGGTTATTCAAGGTGCTATAGTACACAGGCTTCATTGGAGGAGACAGGATTTTATTTTTTTTTTTTAAGAATATCAAGTTTTTGTATGAGTTTTCCACAAAGTGCTTGTTAATTTGTCCTTGATGGGTCACTTCAAATTAGTTATATGTATGTGTTATACTTCCAGATAATAGGTGGACTTTTGAGTACTCATAAAAGTACGTTTTATGAACTTTGAAAATATCCATATTGACACAGAGTCTAGTAACTACATTTTTGAGGGGATTTGATTTTGAAACAGCTTTGATGAGCCACACAAGGAGGAACTTTGTTGCAAGTCTTGCTCTGTACCGATGCGAATAGAGATCAACTCTTTAACTCACATCAGAACGTTAACGGTATGTGGTATGTTAAATCTGAAATGCACATGTTGAGACAAATCCTAAAAGACCAATAACTGTTTCAAACAACTGCATATTCTTAGCTCCAGGAGCCAAGTTCCAAAACTAAAGACTTTTCCATTTTGAAGGAAATAATATTTTTAAGTGATGGGTTTAAATGATTACTCATTCAACATTTTCTGTCATAACATTGTTTTAAGGTGGGCTGACAAATTTACTGTAGCTTGGAGGAATAAAAAATAGGTACAACTTTTAAGTTAAAATACTGTTGCCCTTATGAATATGCACTCTTGTTCTTAGAGGACACTTACAGCAAAATTCTTTCTTTTTCATTAGGAAAAATATACAACGTTGATATTTCTGCTGCTCTGCCAGTTGTAAGGATTTCAGCATTTTACTTTTTTTTGTGAATTAGCAAATAAATCAAAACAGATATTTTTCCCAAGATCCCAGTCACTTACATGTCATGATTATGTAGTTACTCGGTGTTCTGTACTTCAAAAAAAAAAATATTTATTTTTTTTTTAGAAACACTGAACTGCAAAATTTAGAGAAGGTGCTTACTGGAGTGAGTCAATCCAAATGGCTCTGCAAAGAAAAATTGTTACTCTTTAACTTTTTCTAGTGTCAGCAAGCCCATATATTCAATGTTACTGAATTACTTAAGAGAATGTAAAAAAATAATTATTTGTAGCACATGAATTTGAGCACATAGTGGTCTTTTTACAGCTGGAGTCTGGTAGGACAGTGAAGTATGTCCATCCTAATATGCAGAAGTACTCTGCATATTTTTATTTGAATCTGTGTGTAAATTCTAATCTCAAATTTCAGAATGAAATAATTTTCAGTATGTGGTGTTAGTGACTGATTTTGTTATTCAACAGCAAGGATGTCAGAATGAGTTCTGCTGCAATGCTGTTTGCATGTGTGTAAGGCAAATGTCTGAGCCTTTGTAGAACTGTAAAGTAATGTTCAAATGTGAAAAAATGTTAGCTTGTTATAAATGGCAGCAAATGGTGCTGATTATTTTACCTTTGACAAAGTGGAAAATTTAAAGGTTGGTTTGTCTCATTTTATTAATACAATAAATTTTTACAGTGTTGTTCTGGGCCTTTAGATATATGTTCTTTAGTGTTTATTATCCCTCAGTTGCTGTAAAAATTCTAGATTTGAAGCCTGGCATCATTGTTCAGAATGCTAATTCAGGAAATTAATTAGCATTCTGAAACAAATGAAAACAAAGGTACATCCATGTTTCCGTTTCTTTCTTTACACTAACCAAAAGAAAGTTGGTGTTTTCTTGTAATATGCAAGAGTGATGGAACGCAGAGACCATATTTTTTATCATTTAGCACTAGTTTATAGCTTCCACAGACTTGTCCTAATAATGAAGCTATGAAGGATATGACAAGAATGGTGATATTAAATTTCTCTAGACTAACAGTAAATTTTTCCATTCTGATGTCAAGAATGTAGAGCATCTGGAATCTGCAGTGTGAGCGGTTCAGTACGGGAACAGTTTCATCAATTGCTTAGCCATTTATTCTCCTCCTAGGAACAAGTAGTCTTCTGCAGAATATAACACTACAAAGGAAGCAATCTTCTAAAACTGGAAAAATCTTTTATGTCCTGTTGTTTCTGATTTAAAAGGTTTCCATTGCTTCTTACTCTTAAATCCAATTGCATGTGCAAATCTAGTGCATGTTTGTAAATTGCAGTTAGCATTATTCTACGTTTTGGTCTTCAGATCAAAGAAAATGTAATTGTATGTATTAAGTTTAGAAAAAGTTGAAGATGCTCTGGAGACAGTAACTGCTGAAGTGTGTTAAAAGAACAAGTTGAAATTTATCTTTTACCCTTTTAGGTGTGATTACATTGTGATGGGTCTTGGGGTTCCTTCCCCTGAGCTGTAGGAATGACCATTCCCATTCTGGGAATAAATGATCTACTTTAAAGAATCAAAATAAATTAGTTTTTCTTGTGTAAGTCATGTTTACTTTACTGAATTTTGACTCCCGAAGTATTTTGATACTAGTAAATTCCAATGGGTGCATGTTTCCTTTTGAATATAAATGCTGGTTAAACTTAGGCAAACTAGACTAAAAAAAAAAATCAGGAACCTAAGTAGAACAGCAACAGTGTACAATAAAAGTAATTTTTTTTTTTTTATTTTGCAAGACACTCCAGACAGTGGTGCCAACATGAGGCATTAATAACAACAGGATTTCTTTTCTTGGCTTTTCATTTTAACAACTTCTAGATACATTTTTATAAAGTTTATGGTTGTGTTTATATACATTGTGGGCAGCTTTCAAAAAAAGTGAGGTCCTTCCATGCCATATGACTCGAGAATTTGGGACTTCAAGAGAAACATCAAAATTGAGACCGAGAGCACAATCAAGGCCTGGCAGGCAGGGGTGGAATTCATCTTGGAGGTTCTGGTACATCTGACTCTGGGGCTTATGTGATGGATATGCATTTTTAATTTGCCAAACTGTATTTTAGGGGGTATCACTCTGAGCTTTTAGAAAGTTAATTTTTGGTTTTAGAAGTAATCAAAAGTGTTCAGTGCAGCATCCCCAGACTACATAATTGGTACTGGAACAATTAAAAGAAATCTGATTTTAACAGCCTGGCAGTACTTAAACCACTGTTAAACTTGTGCTTTTTTCCATGGTCTTTGGCTCTGACTTCTAGAACCACCCGAAATACTACTTAGAAGTTTTGCAGGAGGTTTGAATTGATCTGAAGCACTCTACTATGAAATTCAGAATAATTCTGTTGCTGCATGGCAGCATCTCTGTACAGTGAGATCTTATAGGGCTGCAGGAATTTGAGCTACTGCCCTTCAAGTGTAGGAAATAGGCATGTGACAATTGTTCAGTTTTGCTAAGTAAAATTAGGCCAGTGTGTAGCTACCAGTATAGTGGTGTCACCTTCATTACCAGTTTACACTAACTTGACAAATTATTGTGTCCCTCTCCATAGCACAAAAACACTTTCTTTAATATGCCATCTGCTAGTAAGGCCACATGCCAGCCACAATTTTCGCTGTTTCTTCACAGTGCAATGAATAACGTCAACACATTTCATGTAATTTAGACACAAGTAAAAATCATGTTTTACTTGGAGGTGTGTGGAGAAGATCCACATACTTTATTTCTTAATATATAAAAAATCAGAATGTCCATCTAAAATTTTTTTGGTTTTGTGGTACTGCACAAACAAAAGGAACAAGAGAAAAAGCAAATCTTTACAGGTGCTACCACCTTCTTCTGCCATTACCTTCTGGAGCTGAGTCAGGTGATCTGTAATCACACACATTTAACTTCAGACATGTTCTAGATATTTCTCTTCTGTTCTCCCCAGGTCAATACACTAAGTCCTCCTTCTGCCTGATTTTTACCTGGCTCCTTGATGAAGTTGTTTTGTTTTTTTTTTTAATTCCTGGCTCCATAGTGTTCAGTTTTCAGAGGAGTCTGAAGAGCAAGAGCCTGGTGTTCTCCAGCACAGTGCGTGGCACAGTCCTCAGTTTCCACTGCTGCAGAGAAGGGCCAGATTCTCATTTCCTTCTTGTTGTAAGCTATTATCGCTGGAATCTAGAGCCAAAGCAGGGAAGAACTAGAAGCATGGCTATGATGTTGGTTAAAGTCAGTCAGCGCCTGTCTAATTGTCTCCACTACCCCAGGGGAGTTGCACAGATTGGGTGCATTGCTGTTGAAGCTGGAGTAGTGCACTAGGAACATGGACACCCATTTCCCTGGAAGGGGCCATTCAGGGCTATATAAATAAGTAAAGCTCACAGAAACTTTTGAGCTGGATCTGAAACCTTCCTGTGTGTAAGCACCTGCAGAGTTCAGCACTCCTGGAGTGCTGGCAGGCGAGGTTTTTCTGGAAGTTTTGTGTATAAAACCAAAGTCTCATTATGGGCAGATTCAGTCTCCCCTTGTCACTAATAGTTAATCCATCAGGAAATACAAACTTTCATTTCAATTTTCACTAGGGATTTGATTATCAAAGCATTGGAGAGCAAGTTACAAGGAGAGAATATAGTTTTATAGTGATTACATGTGGAATTTAGGCAGATCTGATGGATCAAGGGAAAGAAAGCTTACTCTGTTACATACCTTTTATTTGAAGGAAGTGGCTGAAGTTACTATTTTCTTTCTTCTGAATGACACACAGGAATGTCACTAAGCAGTTATGCCACAGTGCAAGCTTACATTGAAAATTTCTATTCCATTTTCTGACAGCCTTCAGGTTATATGGAGGTAAATATATTTATAGTATCAAAAGCAGCCAAGTGTGAAGAATTTTAAAAATTTCTAAATAAAAAATTAAAATGTTTTAATTTTCTAAATTAAACTATTTTCATAAATTGTGAGATAAAAGAACCATTATTGGTAAGTTCTGAAGTTGGAAGTTGGAGCTGCAAGTCCTGCTCAGACCTCTTTTCTCTGGCTCTCAGCTCAGTCAGTGATTATATTTTACTGCGTAAAGCTTTAAGGTCTTTTTTTCTGTCTGCAAATTTGTAATGGTTTGAGTTGTATCTTCTTTTTGCAGTATTTCTGAAGCAGAAACAACAATAGATTTAAATGAAGGCAGGATTCTAAGAGAAATGAATGTGAACCACCAAAAATTGCTTGGAGCACAAAAAGAATGTATCTGAAAAGAACTTTTTACTAGAGGCAGTAAAAAGATGAAAATGTAAATAATCAGAATGCAGAGGTGCTGTATGTAATGTTTAAAGAGATGTGTACCGGCTGAAAAGGTTGTGAAATTATGTTTACTAATGAATATTCTAAATCATAAGTTTTAGGAGATAATAAACATAATAGCAATAGGTAACCTGTAATTTACAGCAATGTTCTTTTACCAGTAGAATATGTTGTAAATCTGTTCTTATGATGAACAGCAGCACTTACTCAGACTAAAAATAATAACAGGACCGTGTATCTTGGATCCCAGGAGACTATTGGTGTTTTTGTAGACAGCAGACAGGAGAAAAAGGCATTTTGTCCTTTTTACCCCAAGTAATCCCACTGGAAAATTAAACATGTGCTATGAATTGATATCAACTCATGCCAGGTTACCTCCCTTAGGAGGATTGCTGCAAACACTGTTGCTACATTTCTTGGACAGCGCTTTGATGGCCTGTGTGCACGCTGGATATTTTATGCTGTACGCTACCGTGGAACAGTGTGCTACTGTCTGCCCCTCAGAGACCGCTGCTGAGGTGTGCCACAAATAACTGAGAACAGCAATTGCTTTAGCCCTAGAGAGAATCTCAAATACCTGCAAATTAAAAATGTAACTGAAATATTTCTGTGTACATATGTTTCTGGGAAAACTGTGTTGGTTTTGTTTTTAAAAGTTTAATCCTTCAAAACGGAGAAGGTTCTTTTGTATTGCTGTGGATCCTTGCTGAACACAGGATTGAAAAAAATATTAAGCAATATATTAGCAAGAAATATTTAGAAAAGCCACGAACCTTTTTTTTAATGGACCACCCTATCCAGTTTCTGTTCTTTTAAGGAAGTTTTTCCTATTCATGACTCATTTCACTCTTTGGCTAACATCAAGGGAAATGGAATAACGATTAAGCAAAGGAATGTATGTTTTTTTCTGAGTTTGTCCTTTTCTCAAAACTTTTATGAATTTTCTGCATAACCTTGTGTAAATATATGTGGATGTAGAAGCTTGACAACTGTGACAAGGTAAAAAGTACACTGCTAATACTTGTTTCTTAGTAATTTTTTCTAAATGTTCCTTTTGGTGGTACAAGTTAATGTTGTGCTGGATACTCCAGACTCCCTCTTCAGTTAAAATGACATGCTCCAGGCAGCCAATTACACAGAACTGTTAAGTGAAATTAATGAGATCACCCTAGATTACACTTTGTGTTTTATTTTCATTTTATAGGTCTGTACGAGCTGCTGGCTGCATTGCCAGCCCAGCTGCAGCCACATGTGGACAGCCAGGAAGACCTGACCTTCCTCTGGGATATGTTTGGTGAAAAAAGCCTTCATTCACTGGTGAAGGTAAACCACATTTAAGTCAAATTCTCTTTGAGAAGAGCATATGGAAAAATGTTTTGAGCGCCATCTAGTAAACCAGCGACCAAACTGTTGCTCAGTGAAAACAAAACAGCCTTGTTTTAACTCTGTTTTTGGCAGGGTGGAAGCTGTTAAATAAGATTTTACCAAAAATACATAGATGATTTCATTTAAGAGTGATGTTTTGGCAGTGTAATGCTAATGCAACAAACATGTGTTGTTTGCCCTTGTTTAGAAAAAAACGGTACGAAATAGTAGCAGGAAATCTGACACTTCTTTATGGTCAACATTCAAGGCCTGGAGTTTAGCTTAAATAAATAAATGTTCACAGCAAAAATTAGAAGGAATATATTTTCTGAGGTCAAGTATGGCAAGAGTTCAGTAGCCACATTAATTTAAAATAATTTCCTTTAACAAAGTCAACTGAAATTCTAGTAAGCTATTTCTTTTATTGGCTTGTCTCCATTTAATATTGTGTTTTGCTCATAAATATGCTGGACTAAAGTACAACCTAAAATAAGTTGGACGAATACTCGAGTAAAATATTATGCTACAAAAACGATCAGCAACAAGAAATCAAAGCATGCCATGGTAGTACACAGAGCTATCCTAATAATCTTAAAATTGTGTAGAGCTGAAAAATGGGACCAATCAGCTGGTTAAAAACATTCCACTCCTACAAAACGGTAAGTATGTCTTCAGTCCCCAGTACAGAGCTAAATCAAGCTGGAAGGAAATTCTGAGGTCTGAAATGAGTCAGTAGATGGTAGTAACCCATGCCATGAATATATCCAGACTTGTGCAGAATTTGTTGCCCTTGTCAATTACTCATCTAGAGGAAACTTAAAACGGGGATTATTTCTAAGTAGGTTTGAAAGAATCACATTTTCCAATTTTTTTCAGGTATTTTATTCCGGAAAATGGTGTAATAATGTTGATACTTGGTCAAGCGCTTGGTAATACTCTTCAAAATACCTGAGAATTTACATATAAAAGTAAACATAAATGCTCAAAAAAGCAACATAAAGCAACAAACAGTGAAATAGTGCTTGCAATACTTGCTTGCCTGAAGAATTTAGTTAACGTTTCAGAAGTGCTGTGATTCCCAGACTCCTTCTGGCTTTGCTGCAGCTGTCTGTGCAGGTGGCTCAGAAGATCACTGTAAGAGGAATACCAGTCATCTTTCTGATGTAGGCTGACAGTGGTGTGCATCTAAGCAAAATGTTAGGTCAGCTGCTAAATTAGTTTTCTTTCTGGTTTGGGAGTTAAAGAAGGCTGGCTAGAAAATGAGCATGGATCTGTGAAACATTGACACTTCAGCATTTGCTCTCATTTTTTATTGAGGCAAGACCTAAACCTTTTCAAACTCCCTTACTTACTGCCTTTTGCCCTTCATTCCAAAAGAAGACAGCAGTTAACTGGTTTACTCACTTGGAGTATGCTCTCAGTTTGGAGCAGTTGGCTTTCTTAGTGGCTCTCTGGGTTGCATGCCCTGGTTACCATGTTGTTTGTTACTACTGCAGGGTGGATTGGGCTCTCTGACTGTAACAGAAAAGAAAGATGAGAAAGGAGATCAGTGAATGCAATTAGAACAAGAAGGTACTGAAATATTCTAAGCATCTTTGTTATTTATCTTGTGCTCTGTAGGTCCAAATATTAAACATACATGTAACTTTGACCTGTTGATTCTGCTTTTAATGTCCTCTTAAGCCTCACACTCTCTTACAATAGATGTCTTTCTTGAAATCTCGAAACTACATCTTTAGTGTTCACTAGTTGCCCTTCTTTAGTTAATATATTAATTTCATTTAAGACAGAGTTTTCTAGTTACAAGAATCAAGACTATTGAGAGCATCTGGTCTGACCAGTGCATGTCACAGGCTATCAAACCTCACCTTTGATTTCTGTGGAGATCTGGTATATAAAGTAGGGTATGAAGAGCTTTTAAAATGTTGTCTAGTTCATATACCTGCCTCAAGATGGGCTTAACTGTATGTGAAATGCATGGTGTTTGTTTGACCTTTAATGCATTTTTAGAAGAATTGTTCAGTATCCTCTCAAGTTTCAGAGAAGACAGTCCCTCGCCCTTTTGGAAGAGACCTGTAAGAGAAGAAGAAGAACGAGCCCATCTGCCGTAGTTTTTCCCTGTTACAAGACTTCAGGAGTGCAAAGTCTTTCTTTCTGAGTTCTGGTGTCTTATGTGAAAGACTGTTTTTCCTAGCAGTAACTTCTTAAAATCAACTGTACTTGCAAAGACAAATGTTTTTAATTCTGCAGACAGAGAATGATGACACATATTTTGTAATAAAAACAGAAAAAGAAAGGAAAAAATGTGCGCTATCTTTGAGACAAGGATGTTGTGATCCTGGTATGTGGCAGTGTAGGAAGAAAATGAGCATTGGTATATTACCAATTAGCACTGAGATTTCTCTATTTTAACACGTTGCTTAGTAAATTTTTTACACTGATCTTGTTACCTTGCTGCTTATTAATTTCAGATATTATGAAAGAGCTATGTTCCTAAGTTATGAAATGGATAAAATGCTCCATAATTATTGAAAGAATTAAGTATAAAAGGAACTTCCTGCTTTTTCTACAGATATTCTAAATTTTATGGGTATTTAATTGCTATAGCTTTTTCTTCATGGTTGTATACTATAGCATATGGTTTGCTATTCTGGCTTTCTTCATATTGAAAAGAATAAAAGAAGAAGAAGGAAAAAAAAAAACCCTCAAACCTTGCCTTGGAGTTCTCTTCATTCAGTATTGTTGGACAGAAATTTCTTTGAGAACTTGGATGAGCCTAAGCTGTTCTAAGAAGTCAGAAATGGAAAAGTTGTATTAGATCATCCAATCCATTCCCCTGCAAATACTGGATTGTTCCCTACAGTACATTCCTATTGTAGTTAGTAAAACCAGCAAACACTGATGCAACTGTTCTTGCTGGCCCTTTTCTTCGCAAAGGAATCTGTTGATTAGATTTTAGTTTACAAAGTAAAATAAAGAAGGGGTAACCCACAACTGTTGTTGACAGTTTGGAAGGGAAAACTGGTTCTGGATAGTGTTTAAAATTAGTTTCTGCTTCCCTCAATTTGCTGCTTCCTTGTTTTCTTAGATGACTCCCAAATTTTTCCAAAAATCTTCACACATCTCATTCCTTTTTATATAGTAGAGATGCCATTAATTCTGTAGAGATTTATAGGATAGAAGAATGAGGACAAGATCCTTCAGGGTAATTACAAGCATTGACATAGCTGATACCTGAAATAGTACACGTGCTCAGCTTGGATATTTTTTAGAAAGGATAAATTAAGATGTGCTCCAACTACTCCTTGGATTATTTTTAGAGGAGCGGCAAGAATTTCCATGTGCGTTTGCTTGCTGTTATTGCACCAGACACGTTTTACTGTTTGTCTGATGAAGCTTCCACTTGCACTGTTGCCTTAAACATTTCTGGTTGTGGATGTAATGCTCAAGAATTGAGTAAACTTTTCTGTTGCGCAGCTACCAAAGTATTTCATAACCAATTGCAGTTTGTTTTTGGCCAACTCAATACTGTACTTTCCATTATTAAAGAGAAGCCACAGCAAGTGGTATTGCACTTTCTCTTGATAGGGAAGAGTTTGAAGCCAAGAGCTGAAGTCAAGAAGCTATATGAAAAAGTCAAGAAGCTACTAGAAAAAAAAACCAAAACCTACTGCAAAAGTAAGGAATATTTGGTGAATCAAGTCTGATTTTATTATAACTGCATAGTATTTTGGTAGCTAGCCCTGCAAAACCTTAATTTATGCTAATTTTCCTAGTTTCACCTGGGTATGATTTGACTTGAAGTTCTAAGAAGAAAGTTTATTTTCTATGTGCTAGAGTTTTACCATGTAAATTGCTAAAAGCATATAAAAAATAAACTAGTCAAGTATATCTTGGTGATATTTCTTTGGCATGTAAATTGAATTACATGATTACATAGATTTTACAGTCATTGCGGTACAGAAGCATTGGAAATTTTCAGTGTGAATACTCATATTTTTCAATATGTAAATGTAGATGGTTTCAGTATAGTACGGTTCCATTTTTGGCAATAAGAAAAATAAAGATAGTATTTACAAAAAATAAGTTGACTAAGGCAAAGTAGAAGGGATTGATTTGACACATCCTTAGTAATAAAATCAACTATCTGCAGATGATGTACTAAATCTTCAGTCTGAGCTCTTCATGGGAAGAGATGTGCAGGTTATTTTGGCATCTGTGGAAGCTCATGTGGTGCAGCTTTCCCCAACGCTGTGCTATGTCAGTTGTTCTGCAGCCAGCATCCAGGTGTGTGCTGTGCAGATCATGTGCTTTCACCTCCCGTGTCATGCATCCAAATGGTGCATGCTCCTGCCTAGGCACAAGCTCAGGCATCCAAAGATTTGGATCTTCTTCCCATAAGAGTATGGAGAAAATGGACTTCTGATTATATCAGGTGTGAGTTACAACTGATTGCACTGTATGTATTGTTCTGATTTTTTGGTGGGGGTGATCCACAGATGGAGAGAATGACCTCTCTGAGTGTGCCTGAAAAGTAGATGGTGGCTGAGGAGAATGTATTAGGTAGTGTAAGACCTGAGCATGACATGATAAAAAATGAAGGTTGGTGATCATACTGGTGATCATTTCTGCATGGAAGGCTGATGATGGAATATGTTGACTGTTCCATCATCAGTGAAAGTTCCTTCTGTGCTTCAAGTTTGAAACTGACATTGAAATACTTTTTGCTGGACATACAAAACTTACTTATTTTCCTATTACTTTGTTCTTTATATATACTTTCTCTAGAAGTAATATTTATACAATCTTCATAATTTATTGTTCAACTTGTGTATTTTCTGCATGTCTGAAGACTTTTTTTTTTTCTGTTAATCATATAGAAGAGGAAGAGGGAAGGGTTTGTTTGTGGGGGGATTTTGGTGGCTGATATATTTGCACCTGTTAAGGCAATGGTGAGAGTAGTTTCTGACTTCAGGACAGACAAAACCAGCCATCACAGAAGGAGCTCAGAGGAGCTCCATTACTCAATAACTGTGAATCTGGAAAATGCACTAGAAGAGAAAGTGGAATCTTAGTTTTGTACCTAACCTCAGTTTATCTAACAGAGTGAGAGGGTTGTGGTTTGGGGGAAAAGCACTGGAGAGTTGGAGAGGTGTGCGGACCATCTTGGAGTGGGTGGAAACTGACAGCTCAATCAGAAAAATGCTTCTTTGATATTTGAAGTCCTTAAGGTTCTTTACTGCTGAGTTCTCAACCTGTTCTCTTTATTTTTAAAAAGCAGTGCCTCCCCAGTAAAGGGAATAGGCTGCAGTACTCTAACTTCATGTGGAGGTCTGAAGTGCTGTTTACCTTGGAGATAAGGAAAGTGAAGGAAAAGGCAGTGTAGTAAGGCTTTACCACCTGGATGTTGGGAGGAAGAAGTGTGAGTGTGGAGTAAGGTGGTTGATAGCCAATAACAATTCATGGCCAATGAAATTTAATTGTTTTTCATACTTTAATGGAGAATCAAGCAAGGTTGCTTCATATGTTATAATTTGCATCTTTCAGTTAGACAAAGCAAGCAAAGCCTCCTCACAGCAGAAGTAAAGCAATCTTGTAATAGAGACTGTCCAAACAGTGCACAGATGAAGTGTGTTCTGCTGGTGTGGAAACTTTTGCTATTTCTGCCAAGATGAGAAGGAATTTACTATAGTTGAAGTCATTAATAATGATGAGTTAGATAATAGGTGGCAGTTATTTATCCTTCCTTAAATCCAGATCATCAGAGACCAAAGAAATCTTAATTTTTGTACAGATGTCCTTGTCCAGTGAAAGTCTCTTGTTGAAATAGGTTTGGTTCAGTCTTGCCTTAATTCCTCTTGGTAAAACACGATACAGTTTTCAGCTCTAAAGAGCTACCTAGCAGTAGGTAGTGGGGTTTATGTGACAGTAATAGGATACTGAATCTGTGAAGATGTATTAAAGCTGCATAGAAGAAATTAAAGACTTTTCCCCATTCTTTTTCTTATTTTCTGGAGAGTAAGGTTGATCTCTAATTATTTTTTGAAGCTTCCTGCTTGGGTTTTATGTACAGACTACATATGGAGGAAAGTTAGAATTTGGGTACTCATCTCATCCAAAGTATTTGTAGGTAACGATCTAATTAATATACCAAAATGCAAATTTGCTACATGCTTTCTGTTTACATAAAGCTGAAAATTATTGGGAAAATAATGCTCTCTAAGAAAGCCTCTTGATGGCTGACAATAGTTTGCATTCATATTTGGAGTAATTACCAGTGAAGCAATGTGTCGTTTTGCTTCCATCAAAATTACTACATCTTAAAAAAGTGTCATGCAAGGTGTTACTCCTCATGAAATGCCACATAAAATTAAAGTGTTACTTTTGAAGCCAAAGTGATTTTTTGAGACTTGCTCAGTTGCCAGCAACTGAAATCTGTAAGTAAAGAGATCACTCTTAGCTGGAGGCAGTCAGCTGCCTTTAGACTTAATTTCCATGGGAACAGTGATCAGATTAATCAAAATAAGGTAATTGAGGTTTTATAGAAAATAGTACAGTATCTTTACTTTATTCAGGCTGATATTGTTTCCATGAAAACATTAGGAAAAAAGGTAGCTAGAAGCCAGGCATTGAGCAAATGATTGCTTCTCTCATTGAGATTCTGGTATTTTCTGGTCACTCTGTGTGTGTTGAACCCTTTGACTTGTTTCTGCTTTTGTAGTATAAAAATGCAGTACATCAGGTAATAACTGGGCAGAAATAAGCAAAATAAAAATGGATTCCTTTTGAAATAATAGCTAAATCCCCCAACCTTCCATATTTCTTCTCTAAGTAAAGACAAAGTTGTTTTTCCATGTGTGTTCACTCATACTTACCTGTGCTTACTTTTGCCTTCAATTAAGTGAAGAAATGCACCTCCTGTTTATTTAAGCATAGCTTTAGATGGTGTAGCCTTGTAGAAGAATGCAAGTTAGGGCCAAGTGGATGGAATAATGTGAAATATGGATCCTATCTGATGATTCAACTAAAAATATTTGTTAGAGTTGTAGCTAGTATGTCATTTACTAGGAAGTAGACAGCTGGTGGACATAAATAATAATTTTGTCCTTCTATTCAAAGTCTGTTGAACAGGTTCTCCTGAGGTAAATACTTTTTTTTTTTTTTTCTTCTCATATATTTTTATTTTGTATTTTTTGGTAGAAATTTAACTGAATATCTAGTGTTAACTTCTTTGTCAGGAGTTTAAACATTTGGTGTGTCTAGGATCTTTCAGTTTCTACATCAGAGCTGCTAATGTGTTTAGTAATAGGCACTTGCAACTTTTCATCTAGATTTTTATGAGGAAGTCCTGTTTCTGTCATCAACTCTTCTATCAACCCACTTCATTAAAAACAATAATAAAAAACCCCCTGAAGATCAGATCGCAAAAGGATCAAATCATCTTGTTGACAGTTTAGTCTCATAAAAGCTGTAGGAATTAGGCTGATATCAGAAGTCTCCACAGGTGGGTGTACCAACAAACTTTTAAAATTAAAAATAAAGCAGATAAGCTTATTAAATCAGAGGTGTGAAGTGTTTGTCTTTGAGTATTACTTGAAACTTGTGAATAAATCAGTGCTTTGGAATGTGAAAAAACTTTGGTTTAGGTTAAAGTCCAGACAGAGGCTTTATTTTGGATCAGTGGTAATTGATTTAAAGTTTCTGCTGGGAAACCTCCAAAGAGTAGCAGAAATCCAGCCAAAATGCACTGGACATAAAATAAGAAAATCAATCCTTCTAAGATAAATAGTTTGTAATTTCATTGTTACCAAGGGGGCAGTGTACCAGCCTGGTGACCAAACTGGTACAGCAGTTCAAAGAGAACTTTTAGAACTGAAATCTATGCTCATACCCAGATTTTTCTTGTCTTAAAAAGCTTGTGCAGTATTTACTTAACCAAAGTGATACATTTTTTGTCTATGATACTGAGACTAATGAAAGGTCTCATAAGCTGCTCAGTAATAATCTGATAAATCCAAGACATCCAAGGATAATGTAATTTTAAACTGTTTTTTCTACAGTGTTCTTTTTCCTTGGACCAGAAGTTCCGTGGCAGAACATGTGAGAGAGTGTTTAAAATAATTTTTTTTGTTACTGTCTTGGACTGTTTTCCTTTTAAGAACAGAAAGTCATAACTATCCAAACCAACCTCTGCAGTGTGAAAACATTGTAAGAGCTAAGAAGGATGGGATGTGATAGTTATAAAATCTTTCTGAAGCATGGAAACTGATATAATAAGATTTAATAAAAATTGTACTTTTAAGGTCCAGCAAAAATGTCTGCCAGTGTTTCCTACCAGCAGGTTTTGTTACTGCTTATATTAGCTTTCCTTCCTTTTTTTTGAATTCATGGTTGTATCCTTTCTCCAGCTAATTCTTGTGAAGTTCATTTGTAGTGTTCACTATTTGCAATGCTACACACATATTCACTGTCTTTCCTTGGTATGAAATACAGTAATGCAAGCACATGGGTTTTACTCATCTTTTTTTTTTTTTTTTTTTTTTTTTTTTTTGCTCTTCTGCGTTGCCCTAAGCGCTTAAAAAAAAACGCAAACCAAAACCAACCCTTATTTTCAGTTCTCTCTATTTTTACTCTTTTCCTCCTTTTTGAAGCATGGGAAGAAGAGAGCACCATAGCATGGTAGGTGTGCACTATTCCTTTAAACTTCCACATGGCACTGTTTGCATAGCAGTGTTCCCTTAACTACAGGTGCTTTTCTCTAATAGCCATTTCTGTTTATTTTTGTAGAACCCAGTGCTCACCTTGCAGGTGTGGTGGTATCAGTGAAGTTCTCTTCAAACATAAGTTATGTTGAGAGCTGCACTATAAGTGCTTAACATACCAGTACTCTCCACCTGGTACACGATCACTGCAGAGTAACCAGTTAGGAGCTGAATAAATAAGATTTCAGAGCATGCAAAGAAAAAGGCTTACTTTCTGTGCAAGTGTCATGGGTTGACTTGGACCAGATGCCAGGCACCCACGAAAGCTGTTCACTCACTCCTCTCTGCAGTGGGACAGAGGAGAGAAAATTTAACCTACAGTTCACGGGTTGAGATAAGGACCAGGAGACATCACTCACCAAGTACCATCAAGGGCAAAACAGGCTCAACTTAGAGATACAAAGTTAATTTATTGCCAACCAAATTAGAGCAGGATAATGCGAAGTAAAATAAGCCCTTAAAAACACCTTCTTCCCACTCCTCCCTCCTTCCCAGCTCTACCTCCTACCCCAGTGGTACAAGAAGGGGAATGGGGGTTATGGTCACTTCATCGCCCAAGGCTTCTCCTGCTGCTCAGGGAGAGGAGTTGTTCCCTTGCTGCACCAAGGGGTCCCTCCCATGGGAGACAGTTCTCTGTGAACTTCTCTGGTGTGAGTCCATTTCATGAGCAATGGCTCTGTGAATTGCTGCAACATGAATCCATCCCACAGGCAACAGTCCCCTGTCAAACTGCTGCAGTGTGGTAACTCTTCCATGGGGTGCTGCTCCAGCCTGGGAGCAGGGGCCCCTCTTTCCCCAAGTCTCCCACTGGACCACAGCCTCCTCCAGGCATCCACCTGCTCTTGTATGCATTCCTCCACCGCCTGCGGGGGCTCTCTGCATCCCCCATGGATCCCCATGGGCTGTAGGGGCACAGGTGCTCACCATGATCCTCACCACTGCCTGTGGAGGAATCTTGGCTCCAGCACCTGGGGCACCTCCTCCCCCTCCTTCTGCACTGACCTTGGTGTCTGCATAGTTGTCCTTCTAACATGTTCTTGCTCCTGCTCTTCTCTGCCTGGAAATAAAACTGCACCACAACCTGTTTTGAATCTTCTGAAGTATGTTAACACAGAGGCATTACCACCCTTTCTAGTTGGAGCAGCCTTGGCCAGTGGCATGTCCATGTTTGAAGCCATCAGGGGTTGACTCTGCTGGACATGGTGAAAGCTTCTAGCAGCTTCTCACAGAAGCCCCTCCACTTCCCCCCCAAAAAAATTAGACGATGCAAAACCTTGACAGCAAGCCAAGGAGGAGTAATTTATTATGAGCAATTGCTGTACCTTAATTGTGCCTTCAATACGGTCGGTAATGCATCAAATACAATAGCAAAACTCTGAGGTATCAGTGGTGTAAAAAAATCCTTATTCCTGTTGTGGCATTGAGTGGTCTAAAGTTAGAGCTGTCATGGATTTGTTTTCAAAAGACATGTGTGCCTCAGTGGGCCATTTAGAGTTGCATACCTTGTGATCAGATATTTTCTGTCTTCCCCCATGCCTTAAGGCTAGTTTTTCCCTCTGTGTGTTCTCCCATGTATGTCTGCAGGCTTCTTCTATTTCTTGTCTACTAAATAAGGCTTGGATTAATTCCTTGTCTCTTAGGAAAATTATGACAGTAAGTGTATGAAGAGGAAATATTTGTATGCCATGTTAACATGGTTTTATAACCATGCAAAGTTACACTATTTCATTAGACGTAAACCAAGTGATACTCCATCAGTGCTGGAATTGAAGGTATTTTGAAATTTGCCAAGTGTAGCAAATACCAGGACAGGAAGACTCCTCTGTCTTGGCTGCAGTGGTGCAGTCTGGTGCACTAAGTGATGGATGCAGCTGCTGCTGAGCACCTGCACCACTAGCCAATTGACCAGAAAGGCTACCACTGGCAGAGCAGTGCTTCAGCCAGCACAAGCACCAATGGTGCTCATATGAAAAATATGCAGGTAGCCTGGTTCCATTTCTCATCTCCAGCTGATCAAGGCACTGCTGACAACACACACCCTTCTGCTCTCTAGATTTCTAAATGGATCCATGTTTTTAGATTCCTCAAATACCAGTACAGGTGTTGAGTCCAGCTAAATCACCATGCCTGGGCCCTAGGCTCCTCACCCAGCCACAGGTTAGACCCTGATCAGGGTTCTCCTCTTATTTGCTGGTTACGCCATTAGGGAAA
This sequence comes from Cettia cetti, assembly GCA_013401135.1. NCBI lineage: Eukaryota > Metazoa > Chordata > Aves > Passeriformes > Sylviidae > Cettia > Cettia cetti. Next base: position 64,370 of record VZUI01039455.1, read on the forward strand.
CACAAACATACTCTTTTCATAATTTTCTGGACTTAGATCTCACCCAGAGAGACATATACCCATCAATATTATTATCAATAATAAATCATTTTGACTTCTGCATTCTGTTGCTTATGTTAATTCCATTGTTTGTAATCCATACACTGTACTAAATGCATCAGCATACCCCTCTTGATCCTTTTGCTAACCAGCGCTTCACAACTGTTTGTTTCAGAGAATGTTAATGCTAAGTTGGCACTTAGTGCTCTCTCCTTCAATTTTAGGTTGTTTTCCCTCTGATTTTAGTTGTGCTGCCTGTCTCCTTCACTCTGTTTTGTAGAGCACTAACATGAAATCATTGCTCCCCAGAGAAGGAGATTTTGAACCTTGGAACCACTGACTTTTTTCTGCCCCAGTGGCTCAGGTACAACGTGACTCTTTATGAAGAACATGATGTTTACTGAATGGAGAGCATGGTGGGAGGTAAACAGTCTTTGTCTATTGGAAATCAAATCTGTATTGTCTCCCTGTCTCTTTCTAACTTCCTTGTTGGCTTTTGCTAGCAATCACAACCTGCTTAAGGTAATTCCAGTGATTTCAGTTATTCACAAACATGGCTGTCTCAATTATTTTGATAGTAAGAGTTAAAAAACATCCCAGTCCTGCCAACTATAAATGCTAGGGATTATGTATGGGGTAGCCTTGAGTACTGCTTTACATTTACTACGGATATCATCTTCATAAAGTATTTTCAATTTTAATGTGCTTTACAGATTGAGTTTCATCGAAAACAGCAGTTTTTGTTGAGATTTAGTGATTAAATAATCCAGTAATGACACTGTAGACATACACAGCTTTAATCAGGATCAAACCATAAATCAGAGTGTAATTTTGAATTTACAATTTTGAATTTCAAACATTCTAAGAAAAAAGTAACCCATAATTGTAATCATGTTAATTGGCATTTGAAATACTAAGCTGATCATACTAAAGTTTAGTGTATCATTAAAGGCTAACTACAAATCATACCCTAGCACGTGCCAAGCAACAAAGCATTTGTAATTGTGTGTCTGTGCACTTTCATTTGAAAGCATACACTTTCCACCAATTTCTATCTAATAATCTGACCAAGTTGCATTATTGTCTTCTCCCAAAGGAAAAGGAAAGCAATATATTTCTTCTATGGTACATCAGGAAACTACTGAGGAACACCCATGTGTAGCTTGATCCCGTGTTTTGTCCCACTTCTGCTCTTCTGTATGATTTCTGAATATGCATATTGGTCCTTTAACTTATTAGAACTGGATTATTTTCTAATTTTTTTTCTATTGCTACATGAATTTTTAATGTATGAAAGCCCTTTAATTCATTTTGTGCTATGTGTGTTTATTATCCCTTCATAACCATTCTTTCATGGCTTCTCTGTGAGAATGTCATCCTGGTTTTCACTTACTTCAGCTTTTTTACCAATTTAATAATGTAGTCAAGAGTGACCTCTCATAACTTGAGGCTGATCATTTTAAGATGGGTATGGTTAAAGTCCTTCACTGTATTTTGATTGAGGTGGGAAAACTCAAGTGAGTTATGCTGGATCATTATTTTTGATCTCTTGTTCTGTCACGGGTAAATTGACATTTTTGCACAATAGAAAAAGAAATGTGTCTCCTTTTGGTTCTGTTAATGTTAGGATTCATGGCATAAAAATGTAAAACAAAACTTCACTGGATAATGATACTCCTGATATTACTTTATTTGCTGGTTTCATATTCAAATGTAGTATAAACCAGGCTAGGTCATGCTAGCTAATGTTTTGGTTGAATCCTACTTGGAAAAAGGGGGCTGGAGCTGGGGAACAGTTCCAGGTTGGAAACTGTCAGGAAATCTCTTGGCATCCCAGCAGTTGATAATTTTGTGTTGCTGGTCTGTGTGTTTATAGGTCCTTATTACAAGAATGAAATTGTTAAATTTATATTATTTTTTGTAATGGTAGGAGTATCAATTCTGTTCCCTTATCTTTGCTACTCTTGTCTCCTCGTTGTGCAATTTCTGCTGTTTTCTACCAGCTTTCCAATATTTCAAGATATGACGTGGCTGTAATTTTGTACACCTGTGCAAATACATTTGCGTTACCCCTTCCAATATAAAAATAAGTTAATATGTTTTGCCTTGATTTGAAGCTTCCTGTGAAACAAGTTTGTATGCTTTAATGATTTAGTGCAAAACTTGAAATGCACTGCTCTGAAAAGGTATAGGGAAATGGCAGTAAATCTCTCCTAAATTACTGCAATATTCCTCCAATATTTTGTCGTTATTTTTCATATTTCTCTTTATCCTACAGCACATATTGTACTTAAGTATTGGTGTTTCTCTGTCCTCTACAGGGAAGGTTGAGAATTAGTTCTGTCCTTTAACACTATTGTACTTTCCTGGTTGAATTTACTTGGGACATTTTAGTCCTAGTACATCTCTGTGTCCTTTTAAGTGTCTTTTTAAATTAAAATTGTTGCTATAAATGTTGCTTTTAATTGATATTAAAAGCAATATAAATGTTGGTATTAATTGATTCATTAGGATCTCTTTGTTTTGATTTCCATGCAGTTTAAGTTGTAGCCTGGCCCCTCGCTGCAGTGTGCAGGTCTCAGCAGCTTCTGTTGCCTTCTGAAGTACTCACTGCAAGTCTTCTGTTACTGTTTTTTATTGATCTTTACTCTGCCCCCCTATTCACATATTTTCTCCACATTTTTCAATTTTTATTCACCTACTTTTACCATTATTCCCAGAAAGAATAAAAGTGACTTTGTGTCTGTCCCTCATTTTCCAAGGTCTGTTTGGTATGTTGTGATCTGCTTGGAAGGCTTAGTGATCTGTCACCTCTTTTAGAAACAAGGGAAGACTTGAATGCAAAGCATTTCTTCATAGGTGTTCTTTGCATTCATGGTCATGATTTCATTAAAAAGCATTAAAATAAATGTTTAATTTTACACTGGTGACTTGTCCTAATAGTCATAAGTATGAGCATAATGTCAGGGATTAATTGTTTCCCGTTTTATTTTGCTTGATTTTTTAACATGGACTGTGTGCAGGCAGAGGGAAAAGGGAATGGTGATGTTTTTAGCTCCCTTACCTGTTGGCAGAGGCTGGTAGAGATTTTGCTTGCTGTGTTCACATGCAGCTGCTTTTTATCTGCCTGTCTGTCTTGCCTAAGGTTGATATATGGGGGCGTCTACCTCTGATGGCTTTTACATTTGAAGTTCTTCAGCACTGTTTATTTGCATGATGTAAGTCTCCTGCAGTTTTAAGTGCAGAATTGACTAAAAATCCATTTCTAGATTTCATGTTTGAGAAATTGCATTATTGGTTAAGGTTAGTCCTTAGTATCTGTTTCGATTTGATCTCTTTTAAATTAATTATTGTGAATATTTAAAAAGTATTTACTCTGTTATTTTTTTAGGGGTTTGGGTTTGATCCAGTGTTTGTGGGACTTCAATGTAGTTTTAGGAAAAAGTTGTGTTTACAGCAGAATTTTGGTCTGATGATGGAGGCCTTAAAGAAAAGGGGGGTTTTTTGTTATCTGATGCTTCAGAGATTTAACGAGTGGCAGATTTTTCTTGAGGCATGTGTTAGGGAAGCAAAAGAGTAAGAATAGAAAATAGTAATGAAATTCTAGTTGTGTTTTGCGTGTGTAAAGGTCGGGTTTTTATTCCTGTCAGATTTTCATATGTACGGATGTGCAGCTTTCATTGTTAGTGTTTTTCTTAAAATGTATTTTATAAGGGAAAAACATAATGTTGTAAATTATTTGGTTTTTCTGTTGCTGTTGCTAATTTTTGTCTTTGCATCTGAGTTCTTTAATTACATGACCTATGCTGTATCATGACATGTTTAATAGGATGTAGGAAAAAAACCAGAAAGTGAGCTGCATATTTCTCACATTGCATAAAGTGTACTGACCCCACTAGATGGTGCTAATTGATAAATGTATGTCTGTGTATATTTTTATATATGTATTTAATTTTAGCTCAAAGCATAGATGTCCATGCCTGTGAATGAAGTTTGGGTTTTGAATGGGTTAATTCTGTAACAGTGAGCTGCACAGGTGGGGTCTCTTCAGGGAGCCTGAACAAATTCAATCTTGGACTAACTTGCATTGAGTACAGACTGTAAGGATGATGTTTACTGTACTAAGCATGAATTAACCAAGCTCTTCATTATTTAAAGTTAGCAGTCTCTGCTTGAATAGTAGAACTGAAAAAGCCCAATTCTGTGCCAAAGTGTCTTAGTCTGCATGCAGCAAATCCTGTTTTCTTCAATTAATAATTAATTGATGTTTCTCAAGGATCTTAATTCTGCAGTGAATGGAGGTTGCTGAAAAAAGCAGCCATCTGACAATCAAAGGAGTAGCTTAGCTGTCGTTCCTTTTCGAATTGTGTTTACTCAGTGAGCAGGGTTAGGGAAGTTCTTTCCTTTGGATTTATATTGTTAACAGGATAGTGGAAGTCACTTGCTTTTGGAACAAAGTCTGGAAATTTCATTTTGTATAATGACATAAAAATAAAAACCTCAGTTTGAATTTGTTTAAAAGCAGTAAGTGGTATCAGAAGAAATGAAATCTACAAAGCAGAATGTTTACAGGTTAAAACATACTTGTGGGTGAATTAGATCCTTTTAATGTTTCTATAAGTGTAGGTGTTTTCTGAAAGAAAACATTGAGACATTTGAGGCATTATTGAGGCAAGTATTAAATACAGGCAGATATTTGTTTTGTTTCTAGCCTCTAAATTAAATCCTAAATTTCTTCTTCAAGAAGTTTATTAGCAGTGAACTGAGAACCTGATGTTACTGTACAGTGTTTCTATACTTTCTTAGCAGATTTCCAAACACAATTCTAATTTTTCAGTTCTGTCTCATGTTAAAGTTTCTTCTTCTGTTGTATTTATTTGACAAAGCGGGACCATACAGTTGTTCATTTAAAACCTGTCCTGTTATCTTTTTATTTGGAAAAGTGCTCTTTTAATTTAATTCAATTTAATTTAATTTTTAACAAGCTATCTCTATAGTCTTAGCAAGTTACCTCTTCAGTCCTCTAATTTGAACTTTGGGAGTAATGTAGCATAAATGGTTATTAGTATTGGCACAAAAAGTACTGTAAATTTTTGTTTGAATTCACTTTATGGCTCTTTCTTTGCTAATCAACATACCAGCATAAAGCCCTAGGAAATAATGGAATCTTGTTTTAGGTCTTTTAAAATTGCTGAATCAGATAATCAAACTTGATCACCAGTCATGAAATGTTCAGGATTGCTGTTTTCCCATGTGACCCTCAGCAGTAAGATGAGCATTGTTGCTGGTATGTTTTCTGCTTAGAAGGATTTCAGATAATGATAGTTTTTAAAGTGCAGTCAGCTGTTGATGTGATCTTTTTTCTTTATATTTGAGCAGCATCTCCAGTCTTGTTTCTTTCCTTTTCCCATTCATATTTATCAGTATAATTATGCTCATCTGTTTTAGAATTTTTTTTCCTTTGAAGTATTCAAATCTGATATTCAGGATCAAAGAGTGATTATATTTTTCTGATTTTTCTAAGGCAAAACTCCTTCTCTCAAATTCATAAAGGTCTTTAAATTTAAAATACCAGACCTCAAAGGGAGAAACACTTATGCTACATAAAACAGTAGCATTCTATTTGTGCTGTTAAAAAAGGTTTGCTATGAAGTTGAAGAAACTTTTATATCTCTTAAAATCTGACCAATACCATGACTTGAATTTTTTAGTTTCTGATGTTTTAGATCAATTATTTTGATTATTTGTTGTACATCATAATTCAAATTAGTTAGGCATGCATTTTACAAGTCTCTGTTGCATTACTTAGTCACAATCAGGTGATACCTAAAAAGGAAATATTTCAGTGAGAAAAAATGAAACGTGTCTTTAAAGAAAAAAACAAAGCCCAAAGTTTGTTTTTGGAATGTAGGATTGAAATAATGGAAACGTGTATGTCTTTTAATGATAATTTTTATTAGAAAATTTTTATTTTGTATTTGATAATTTTTATTTGAACTAATTTTTAGTTCATTTTTGTCTTGAATTCATCAAGTTTTGTATTTAGAATCATTATATAAACAGCTGTTTGATTATTGCAGTAAATGTTTCCATCTCTGTTTCATTACAACTGTGCAACTTTTTTGTGTGCTCTTCCTCAAAACTGAAAAGCTTCAGTTGGAGTTACAAGTCCCTTCTTGCTTGCATTAAGTATTCTTTAAGTAAAAGTACATTTTAAAAGTAATTTAGAAATAAATTTCCTGTTATATTTGACATATAAACAAATATTGCAGTTGGTCATGCATATGTCAGTATCAGTAATTAAAATACCAAAAGATGTAAGCTTACGGTACTTTTTTCTAAAGAGATGTCATTTTGCTAGTATTGGCTTGGAAATCAAATACATTTTTTGTCTGTGATTAGTCGTTGTCTTCCTTTCGGTGATGAAGAAACTGATGTTTAGTTCCTTTGGTAATGTGCTGTTAAATCTTTGGATTAAAAATGGTTATAATTCTGAGTATTGTTACCATTTAATCTTGCCATCTTTATATATGACTTTAAGTGTTTTGCTGTATGCATGTTCAGTTTGCTGTGTCTGCAATACTGCACAAAATTTCCTGACGGTTGAGTCAGGATCTTTAATGAAAGATTTGGTATATTGTGTTGTGAATAATGAACCCTTACCATTTTATTAATGAAAGGAAGAGACAGAAATAGACACTTATGTGAGCCCACCTCAAATTCTGTCTTCCATTTTAATCTGAATTCTTCAATTTGCAAAGTGTTTTTATTAAAGTAATAATACTGAGGAGAGGAGGAGGACAGAGCATCAGATTGGGAGTGTATATACAGAAGGGCCATAAACTGGGAAGAGCAATTTGCAACCTGGAATCCTAAATTCAGTATTGCTCAAATGAAATATTTCCCTCAAACTTTTACCAGTTTTAACATTTCAGTATTAACATATCACGGAGGCCAGTGTGTGCTTTTGGAGAAGAGAATTGGTATACTTTTATTGAATTCTGACTGTTACTATTCAGACTGGGACATGATGGGTTTACTCGTCAGATTTTATTTGAAAATGTATTTATGAATGGTATTGCATTGAAATTGTAGGCATCTTTCAACATCTACAGATTGCAGTTTGAAGGCTGCTTGTTTCAAAGGAAAAAGTCTGATTTTTGTTTCTGTTCAGACCTCATGTCCTTAGCTCACATAAGAGCTTCATTCAAATTTGGAATTGTTCTGATGCTCCTTCCTTTGGAATTGGGGTTAAAAGTACAGAAAAACAATTTTGAAAATACTGTATACAGTAGCCATGTAGACTGTTTGGCTCTGAAGGGGCAGGGAAATTTATTTTGGAGCAAGTGCAACTTGTTTAGCTTTGGTCTGAACTTCCTCTGTCTATCTAGGGACCCTTTTCCTATAAGCAAAGTCATCAAAACCTTTGCTTATTACTGACAAAAAAAGGCCCATTTGAATGAAGTCTGTGAAATCTCATATAATAGGACCTTTATTTTATTGTATAAGGAACAATGAATTCAAAGTGAATTTTTTTTAAAGTAAAATAAGCATTTTTAGAAGCTCTGCATGAATAACTGGGTTTGTAGCCAGTATTTAATCTGTTTTGCTTACCATTGCAAAAATAACAGAGCAAATGCTATTACCATATTACCTCCTTTTAGCAACAAATGGAGAAGGAGAATTGCCATCCTTTAGTGGGTGTGGGGAAAAACATAGTGACAAAGAACAAGGAAAAGGCTGAGGTACTTAATGCCTTCTTTGCCTCAGTCTTTAACAGTAAGACCAGTTGTGTGGGTCCCCAGCCCGTATGCTGGAAAACAGGCACGGGGATCAGAATCAGATCAGGCCTGTCATCCAGGAGGAAGCGGTGAGTGACCTGCTACACCACTTAGACACACACCAGTCTATGGGGCCAGGGGGATCCACACGAGTACTGAGGGAGCTGGCAGAAATGCTCACAAAGCCCCTTTCCATCATTTGCCAGCAGCCCTGGCTAACTGGAGAGATCCCAGTTGACTGAAGGTCAACAAATGTGACACCCATCTATAAGAGGGGTTGGAAGGAGGATCCAGGGAACTACAGACCTATCGGCCTGACCTCAGATCCTAGGAAAGTCATGAGGCTGATTGTCTTAAGTACCATCACATGGCAGTTATAGGACAACCCAGGGGATCAGGCCCAACCAGCATGGGTTTAGGAAAGGCAGATCCTGCTTGACCAGTCTGATCTCCTTCTGCGACAAGGGGACCTGCATATTGGATGAGGGAAAAACTGTGGATGTGTCTACCTGGTCATGAGTAAAACCTTTGACACAGTTTCCCACAGGATTTTGCTGGCTTGGATGGGTGTGCTCTTTGCTGGGCAAAAAACTGTTAGGAATGGCTGGGCCCAGCAAGTGTTGGTGAATGGAGTTACATCCACCAGGTCACCAGTCACCAGTGATGTTCCACAGGGCTTGGTATTGGGGCCAGTTCCATTTGAGATCTTTATATCAGTGATCTGGACAGGGGCATCAAGGGTCACAACAACCCCTGCAGTGCTGCAGGATGGGGAAAGAGTGGCTGGAAAACTGCCTGGCAGAAAAGGACCTGTGGGTGCTGCTTGACATCAGTGGAACATGAGCCAGCGAGGGTCCCAATGGCCAAGAAGGCCAATGGCATCCTGGCCTGTATCAGCAATGGTGTGGTCAGCAGGACCAGGGCAGTGACCATACCCTGGTACTCAGCACTGCTGAGGCTGCACCTCAAATTCTGTATTCAGTACTAGGCTCCCCAAATCAGGAGGGACATTGAAGTGCTGGAGCATGCACAGAGAATGTCAGCAAAGTTGGTGAAGGGTGATGAGGCTGATGAGGAGCAGCTGGGGGAGCTTAGCCTGGAGAAAAGGAGGCTCAGGGAAAACCTTACTGCTTTCTACAACTGCCTGAAAGTAGGTTGTAGCCAGGTTGGAGTCAGTCTCTTCTCCCAAGTATCAGTCAGTCTCTTCTCCCAAGTATCAGTCAGTCAGTCTCTTCTCCCAAGTATCCCAAGGATGAGGAAATGGCCTCAGGTTGCACCAGGGGAGGTTTAGATGGGATTTGAGAAAAAATTTCTTCACTGGAAGGGTGTTCTCCAGCACTGGAGCAAGCTGCCCAGTAAGGTGGTTGAGTCATCATCCCTGAAGTAAAAGATGTGTGGGTGTGGCACTTAGGGACATGGTTTAGTGGTGGACTTGGCAGTGCTGGGTTAATGGGCCTCAGTTGTAAAGGCTCTCTTTGGTTTTCAGCTAAAGGAAATTCATGGTATATGAGCACAGTGGAAGTATTTATTAATTTTCTCTTGTATTCTTTGGTGATAATAGCATGAAGACAGGAAATTCTAAATTAGAAATATTACAAGATATAGCTCTGAGACACAGATCTGCGGGCACATCCCAATGTTTGTGAAGGATATGTTTATTAACAGTGTCAATAGGATATTGAAGTATCTTAACAGATATCGAAATACTTTTTCTAATAAAAATAAATGTGATGGGAAGTTGAAATTTGAGAACACAAATTTATGTCACAGAGAAGCAAGGGCAGGATCACCAGATTCATCAATTGATCACCTAATGTCTGTCTTGGTTTTCTCAAAAATGAGTAGAGGAGATTTTTTGTTTTACAATAAAAATGAAGAGATGGGTCCTTACAGACCTGATTAAATCTTGTTAGAACAAAATCAAATCTGACAATGCCCTCATGACTGTGTCAGGTTAGTCTCAGAGCTGCTACATCTGTGGGACTGCCTCAAATAAACTCCTGAGTGCCAGTGTTCTTCCTGAAGCATTGAATTTTCTCTGTTTCCATCATCTTCCTCAGATGCTTCCCAGCTCATGAGGGTCAATCAAGGGTGAAGGACAAATGAGGTAATGCGGCACAGTGTTAAATGACTGACAAGGGAACCCTGAAACGACAGATTAAAAAAAAATCCAGGAGAATAGGATTTTACCGTACAATTTACTGCAGTGTGCACAGGCGTTTTTTCTGTCTTGAAATTTCTGGCTAGATAATAAAGATTGATTATTTGACTGGAATGACTAATAATCCATATGGCCAGAATTTTTGACAAGCCTCATTTTTGTCCCTAACAAAATCAATACATAATTTGATTTTGTCAGTTGACAAAAGTTGCCTTCTTTCCCCTCAAAGCTTCTTTTCTTTCATTTATAGCATGCCATGTTTCTTTTATTGGCTTTAGTTTTATAATTCGTTACAATCACATGATATTTGCTATCACTGTTAACTGGACACTTATATCTTTACACCTCTGTCACACATCTAAGCACTCCATAACAAGGTTCTGGCTGAATCAAATTTCAAGCAGCATTTGCTGAGAGTCTGATTCAGAGCTGTGGCCTCTCCAAGCACCGCTGCTGATTTGCACTGATCGCACCTGATTTAAAAAAAGGTAACTTCATACATCTGTTGATTGCACATCATTGTACAATTTTTACAAAGCATAACCTGACAAGAAAAATGCCCTTAAATGTGATCCATTATCACATTTTTTTAACTTAGAAAATTACTATAATTGTGCATACAGTTCTGAAAATTTATTTCTGAAAATGCAATGTGACTAGAAGTCTCTGGAGGAATTCTGTTTTGAATATAGGTCATTCTGATTGCTGGGTAAAGGACACTTTTGGAGTGTCATCCAGTACATCCTGGACTCTTAGGAACCTTATCTTTAAGGGCTGAGCAATGCTAGTGTACATTTGGATTGAACATAAGGAAAAAAATTATAATGGGGGTGGTAACACACTGTAATGGAGAAGTTGTGGATGCCCCTCCTTGTAAGTGTTTAGTGTCACGTTGAAAAAGAATCTGAGCAACTTGATCTAGTGAAAGGTACCCCTGCCCATGGCAAAGGGTGTAGACTAAATGATCTTTAAAGGTCAAACCATTATATGATTCTCACTTGGAGTTTGGTTTGCATTCTTCTAACACAGCTGTAGAAGTTTTAGTAACCTCAGAGCACTTTGGTCCTGATATGCATGTTTAATTGCTGTCTTTTTTTAAATAATGGGCTTCAAGTACACGTGTGACACATAAAAAGTGTGTTGGAGGTTTCTTTTGTTCATGTGTTTTCCAGTAGCACAAAATTGAACTAACATTTTTTGCAACTTCAGGGCTGTGGAAACAGGCTTCTTTTCCTGTGATACCTCTAATGTTCCCTGCAGTGTTAACATGAGTGGGTTTAATCTTCAATGGATATAAAATTTTAAGATGACAGAAATTAACAAAATCCAATTAAGTTCAGTCTTAGGCCTCATTTTTGAAACTGTATTAAAATCTCCACTTATAACCCTTGTCCACTCCTCAAAAAGTCAACCCTTGTCAACTCCTGAAGCACCCTTTAGCAGCAGATGAGGTAAGGCTCCAGCTAATGAGCTTGGGTTTCTGTCCAAGGATTTAGATGCCCTGTTGGTTATTTCCTTGTTCTAGGTGGTTATGAGGGGAGAAACAAGTGCTGCAGAAGGAGTCACCACCACCAGCTGACCAATGCCCATCCAGTCTCATAACAATAGCTGCTTTGGAAAAACGATCAGCTGTCCCAGCTGTGTCCCCTCCAGACTCATGGCCACCCCCAGCCTATGCCCTGCAGGGCACAGAGCAAGTTCAGAGGTGGCATTGGTACTGCACAAGCACTGTGCAACAATAGCTAAAGCCTTGCTCTGTTATCAGCATGGTTTTGGTCGTGAATCTACAACACAGCACTATACAGGCTGCTATGAAGAAAATGAGCTCTGTCCCAGCCAAGCTCATTGCAATAGTTTATACCAGACAGTCCAAAGGTTTTCTGATTTATTAGTGATTTAATGCTATACTGATAAAGAAAATTTTAATTCTTTATTATGGTGCAAGTTTTTAGTTCTTCCATTAAGGTTGCCTGACATGTTTTGAATTTCTTCTAACTTTCACCTGTTCAGGCAGAAATGTTTCCATACATTAGCCTGTATTTGAATTATTAGGAAATTCATGTTTCTGCTTTTTGGAAAATAGGCTTAAAGGAGTGTTGCTCATCTGTTGTGGTAAAACTTCTTGCTGTAGCAAATTGGGCTAGAATTGAGATCGCTGAGTATCTGTTTTTAAGCCTTCAGAGGCTTGCTTTTATTCTTGTAGCATTCTCGCAGAGGCCTTTCTGCAATCACTTATTTTATATTTGAGGCAATTCAATGTTGCTATGAGGAGTGAAATGCTCATTGAAAATTTTGAATATTTAGCAATGCTTTATTAATTTCTATTTTCTTTCTGTTTTCTAAAATATGTAATCCTAGTTTCTTAGCAGTATTCTGTCTCTAACTGCAATTCCGTTGATATGACTAGAATGTGATTTAAAGGCTGTATGTGTTCTAGGTTTTCCTATACCTTGTGTTCATCATGTCATGTACATACATAAATACATGCAGAGTTGTTCATGTATTTAAGTTCCTTAGTGTACCAAAGCTGCAATGATTAGGAGCTATATTGCTGCAACTATAGGAAGGTCTAGGAACAAATGAATAGTTTTGCATTCAGTCTGTGTAAATAGACTTACAGACCATCACTGAATGATGAAGATAAAGAGTTGGCTACTTTTTCTGTTACTTTCATGTGACACAGTATGGTTCTGGTAGGAGAAAAGAAGGGAAATTAAAATTCTACATCAAGCAAAATATGCATTCTCTTTCAGCAGAGATGATGGTATGTAATTATCATCATCTCTGGTTTTAATAGTTATTTTCATTTATTTCATTGTAGCCCGTCATTTCTTCATTCTTGCTTGCTTATTTTACCTTGACTCAAACGTGTTGGTAAATTTAGAACAGGGAACTCAAGAGTCTAAATCCCAGAATTAAGGTCCTGCTATTAGTGATCAAATGAAAATCCTAATTCTTGTCTTGAATCTCACTGTGTTAATGTTGGAACTATTCACAGTTGTCTTTCACTGTCATGAGTGCCTTGGAATGATTCCTCTTGCTTCAGATATTTAAGATGCAAAACACAAATTGCAGATTAAGCCAAAACTCCCTCAAAAGCTTTTCTTTTTCCATTCTCTTAATCTACTGTGGCTTCTTTTTGTATAGATGCTCCTCTTTGTAGTAGCACCACTTGGTAGTGGTGCCACAAGTGGAATTAAATAATTTTTTACAAATGTACATGAACCTGAAACTTTGGTGGTAAGTTAACAGCTTCGCTGTGTACAAGAGTCTTCCATTATGCATCCATGTAAGTGACTAAGCCATAAATACAGCAGCTGCATGGCTTTTGTCAGTGCTTTGATTTCAGACGCTCTTGTTGTTGATGTATGATGAAAAATACAATGAAGTTAGTGGATATGTTCTGCCAACTGTTATGGACTTTCTACAACAATATACTCAATGCTTGTCATCTAAACACATCTTGATGCTTTGTGTCTGTGTTTATATTGACATTGTAGTTCAGATCACTAGTGCATTTTTTTAAGCAAATTCTCTTCTTCTCAACTTCTGCTGCTTTGGTTTTATGTCAGCAGTCCAGCAGTCCAGTATATGAAATGGGTTCCTTTCTGCTGAAACTAAACAAGCAGATTAGCTGCTAATGAGTATTCAACAGGCAAGACTAGGATAATCCAGAGGAAAACCCCAGAAATGTGTGTGATGTGGTGCTAAAACGAGTTTTTCAGGTATGGTATCTTTATGCTGAATGATATCTCATAAAACAAAACCCAAGTAAGGGAATATTTATATAATTCATAAGAGGGTATGAGCTTCTGATGTTTCTCAAAAGGAGAAGCACTCTGGTCCAGAATTGCTGTCGGCCCCAGAATGATGGTCAGTGCAAATACTCACGTACTCACAGGATCCTCTTCAGCACCTCTTGTCAGGAAGGTGTCATTACGACAAAAAAAGCTCTTATCCAGAGGAGTTGACATGTCTGAGTAGTTGGTGACTTCCCTGTGGTCAGCAGAACATTTTCCCACTACGTGTGACAGTTCTTTTCTGTGCTGGTATGGCTCACTGATGGCCAGTGCTTTTTGGGTTACAAGTGTTTGTGTATTGTAGTCTTACATACACTTTTTTCCTATGCCAACTGCTTTGGCAAAAAAAACTAAGTTTGTCTTCTGTTGACTCTTTGGCATCTTTGGTATATGCTTATCCCACTCCCCTGTTTATTTTCAATCATATGATATTAGAACTGTACATGGAAATTTAGAAATCTAAAAGGAAAAATTAGACTAATTTTGTAGAACTCGTCACTTAAGATTTTTACTTTTCTGACTTATAAAGCTCCTCTTGGGTTTTGAAATAATCCAGGCTGAGGGCACTACTCTGCTTTATTATAGAAAGCTTAATTCAGTCTCTCTGGGAAAATCATGAAACAATTTTTTTGCTTGCAAGTGTGCCAAAAATTGTATAAATTTGCAAATGATTATTTTTCCCTCTTGGGGCATAACTTCAGAGTAGATTGTCAGTTCTTGCAGAACCTCATTTATCTTCTTACTCTACAATGAAAAGAATAGGTAGTTATAAAAAAAAATAATTAAAAAGTCCCACAACTTAGTCATCTGTTCAGCAGAACAGCTTTTTATGTTTTATTTACAATATATAATTCTTGCTTTAACAGACTTGGTCTCATCTGTGAAAAGATTTTCAGCATTGAGGCTTTACATGTAAATGTCAGAAGAACTTAAAACAGATGTACTATATTTCCTATTTTTAAGCACAATACAGTCCTATATTTTCCATACATTGTATAAGATTCTAGTAGAGAGAAGGCAATGGTATTAAAGTTACTGGGCATCCAGTATTGCTGCTCAGTGTAAGCTAAAGTTGCCTTTTGTATTAAATAGAATGCTTTAGATTGAAGCTCAAACAAATGGCTGCAAATACGACACATCTTACCTTGAGTAGGTGAATACTCTTGCTTCTGCTTTTGAATCCACTCTCATGCTTCTCTCAAAGTGTTCCAGAGTGGTTTTAACTTCTGCTAGAGTTTAATTTCATTGAGTGAGGTTTGTAAAGGGGTGAAGTATTTGCACCACCTTGTCCTGTTTTGCTTTTCATTTCTATGTTTGGCTGCTTGACATTATTCATTTTCATCAATGTAGTCGCTTAATCTAGGTATTCAAATTTCAAATTCTACTTGTATAAGAATTGAAATTTGGAAATGCAGTGCTTGGCATGCATGTATTAGCATGATGTAAAAATTTCATATTTGGGAAAATAATTGACTGAAAGACAGCATGTGGAGAGGTTGCTAAAGCATATGGCTGCATGCACAGTAGTTTCTGTAAAGGTGTTTATCGTAAATGCAGTCATTCATCACCCTGAAGTCTGAAAAATTCAAAGGCCACCAGGTGAGCTCGCAAATGTTCTCTGTCATTCTTGAAAGACCACAGAGATGACCTAGTGCCCAGTTAGTAGGAAAAGGGAAGCCCTGTGCTTGTCTTCAAAAAAGGCCTAAAAATACAACATGAAGAACTAGAGGCTAGTCAGCAGTGCTGTGATCTGTGGGGGAAATTATGGAACAAGTCATCTTGGAATACATTTTTAGACACAAAGAAGGAAGGAAGGATTTGGCTAAAAATGCATTTTTGCCTCACTGAAATTTTTGCTTTATCAGTGAAGTTGTGCTAAATCTCCTGTGTTACTGCATTCAGGAATATATTATATAAAAGTGCTGCATGCATTATGGATACATTACTGATTCAGAAGTTAGAGGTGTGAGGTAACTGTTTTTATGATGCATGTAGTAATTTTATACTAATATGAAAGGTAGTCCTTGTATTGCACATTGATTGCATCTTGGTGCACAGACCATTACAAAAATGTGAAAGACAGATGTTGTCGTCAAATGATCTGATTTTAAAAATTCAACTAAGAAGGCAAACTACTGTCAAATAAAATCAGATATTTAGGGGAAAAACCCCACTCTGTATTGCATCTTGAATGGAAGCATGCTGAAGTTGCAGTGTCTGTTACCATAGACCATGAAATGTTTAACCCTAGAGTCACTCATTGTGCTAGTACAGTAAATTAATAAAATTTTCAAGCTGATGTAGAAAAAGCCAATATCTAGGACTGTTCAGTAGCAGTTAAATTTTCCTGTTCACTTGTTTAGCTTCTGGTTCTTTTGGTTAGGCAGTTACTCTTTACAACTCCTAATCAAATAAAACATTAATGATTGTCCTTAAATGCTTCATTGGAATCCAATATCCACTCTTAGAAAAATAAAATTTTGTTTTCGGTAATTTCTGCAATTTCTCGTTATAGACCGAGCCAATAACTAGTTCAGCTTACACTGTGCCACCTCTTGAAAAGCTATTTTTTGTTGCATGAATTTTAACATTTTTCTCAAAGATGGGTTAAGCAAGGCTGTCTCCACACTTTTTTGTTTGGCTGACTTTCTTCTTTTTCCTCTTAATAATTTCAGTGGTAAAGATATATACAGGTTGTCCAGGATAAAAGCAGCTGGAATGGCAGTGGCACTTCTACTTTCTTTGGGAAACTAGGGGGTAACAGAGACAACTGCTTCTGACCTCAGAGTTGACACAAGCTCAGTCTGGATGAAATCAAGATGTTGTCTAAGCAATCAAAAAATGATGATGTTGGGACTTTTTGATTTACTATGCCTTTTAGTTATTCAAGTTAACAGTCCAAGTAAATCACAAATTTCTGCCAAACTCAGGGAGCTGCAGCTCCCTCCTTGTTTTGTTTAGTTTCTCTGCTTTGTGAGTGAGAAAGATGAAGTTATCTGGTCATTTACAGTTTTGTGAAATCTAGTATGAATTAGTCTAAGTAACTGCTGAGTAAACAATGTCTGCATAAGCAATGTAAAATTCAGATTCATGTTCTGGAGATATTAGTGCTTTTCATGTAGTTTCCAGATGAGAACAAATTATTTTACAATTTATAAATTAAGCAACTGTAGTGCCTTCATGCTTCACCATGATGTGTCAGAACTTCAGCATCCTTTAACTGACGTACTGAAATAATCTTGTTTAGATTGCAGAAATGATGAAGGAATCAATCAAAACTTAGACCTTACTATGCCATATTGTATTAAGATGCTCTTTACTTCGAAGAACACACAGTCTAAATGAGGAAAAACAGATGTGAACTTAGCAGAAGACAAGAAGAATGGCAAGCACAAGTGTCACTGACATAGCATTATCTTGTTATGGATGTATTTGTGAAAGCTCAGTGTAAATTAAAAATAATGGACTTATAGAATGAGCTTTAAATTAAAGAGTGAGGGAGTCCTAGGCAGTGAGATGAGTGAGTGCTGCTGTGGGAGAAGTAAGCAGAGAAAAGCAAATCTGGAAGAAGTGGGGAAGGCTGGAGGCAACACTTGGTGCAAAATGAAGATGACCTGGTCAACTCTGAACAGTTTCAATGTGTGGCTTGCTTGCTCTTTAAATCTGTCACTGCTGTCTGGCGTCTGTCGCACTCCTCCCCCAGCAGTGTGTTGGGGAGTGCTAGGGTATCATTGGGGATCCTGTTTCCCAAGGACATGAGGGAGTCCCCAGCCAAGTTCTGCACCCCACGGCCTCCACCAGACCTCGTTTTCCCCTCCTTGCCAAGCACAAAAGTCCCCGATTTAGCTCTTTCTGCAACTCCTCCAACCATCTGGAGTTCATGCCTCCTTCAGAGCAGTAGAACTAAAGCACGTAATCTAAGAATGGGGTATATTTGCATTAATACGGACTACTGTTGTCTTCTTTTTTTAGATTTTAATTAATATTTGTATATCCATGTGTTTTCAGGAAAATAAAGTGAATTAATAAAGTTAAATGTTTAATATAGTCTTACAGTATTCTGAAATAGCTGCAAAAAAACTTGTTAGAAGTCTTAAAATACTTTGGGTCTTAAAAGCATTCATACTGGAAAAAAATCTAAATTTTGAAATGCATAACTTGTGGAGGAGGGAACAGGGTGGTGTTTAAATAATGTGTATCCTTTCCCTTTTTGGAAGAACCAAAGCACAGTGCGTCTTTAGTGTTGATAATTATTCATGAAAAACCTTAAATTGCTGTAGGATTGCCTCTTTCTTTCAGATGTTCATGTTTCAGAATTCATAATCAGCACTGCTTTACCCTTGTTTCTGAATTATTTTAATGACGGCAGCCGCTCCATCAAGTTGTCTGTCAAGATGTGGGTGGCAAGCTATTATTTCACTTCATAAATCATAATTTACAGGGGGTTTTATATCCATCTTGGGGATAAACACTTTATGCTTTGTGTTTTCAGCAGCAATATAAAATGTAATTGATACTTGAAGCAATATGTTAGAAATATGGACAGAGAAAGCCAGGAGAGAAAAATCACAAATGTTTAGTTTTTCTGTGGGTTGGTCTGCATACTGAGCATTTTTTCCATCTGATTTCATATTCTTAGCACTTCAGCAGAGGATGATGATGAATTGCATTTACATGATTGCTGCCTGTAGTTACTATAAGGATGTTTAGTTACAGACAGTCAACATGCTCAACAGGGTTGTTTTGTACTGTTTCTCATGCTGCTAAATAAACTTATCACTTTGTACTATTGTCTTCCAGATTCATGAAAAACTGCATTATTATGAAAAGCAGAACCCGATGCCCATACTCCATGGTGCAGCAGCCTTGGCAGATGATGTAAGTGTCCCCTGCTGAGATCACTGGTACCAAGTCTACCAAAAAAGTGCCTGCAAGCAGAACTCTTCATATGAATGTAATTCTCTGAGCAGCAATCATAAGAAGCTGCAAAGGTTTCCAAAGCTTCTGTCATGGCTGGGCTTGTTGCTGATATTACTTTGACTTTTATTCACTTGCATGTATAAAAATACTGCATCTAGGTAGCCTCTTGTTCTGCTTTAGTAGCTAAGCAATAAAAATTACAGGTTGGAACTCTACTGGGAGGGGAAAATCTGTCAGTTATTAGTGTTTTGAGAAAGTCACAGACAAGAGGAATGCTTTGGAAAAATAAAGACAAATGAGATAGCAGCACTGCTGACAGAACATGAGAAATGACAAATAATATTACAGAAATTAAGCATATGAAATGCCTAGGATGGAGGCTTTTTGAAAAAATCAGAACTATTTAAGAAAAAAGTTCAGTAGTGATTTATTGATATTGGAGCTTTCCAAATTACCTTCATAACCAAAAAATAAATTGTAAAAGTGGTCAGCATTGATGGAGTAGTTAATTTCCTGTTACTATATTTTTTATTTTCAAGAAAAAAAATCCAACCTGCCATTTCTTGCTATTTGGTTAATTCTAGGATTCAGATGAATTGTGAACACACCTGTATAAACTATGACTGAAGCTGAGGTAGGCCAGAATAGAGAAATGTTTAATAAACTGTGGTTTAGGTGAAATCCAGAAATCTTTGTTGCAATCGATGATGTCAGGTTGCTTTTTGGAAAAGGCAATATGTAGTAGGATCCATTTCAAATACAGCATGTTTGAAACGTCATATACTTAATAGGTGTTCTAAAAATCTTAACAATCTACTTATATAATTAATAGATTTTGGGTTTTAAATTTTACAAATTACTAAATGTTGAGAATTGACATTTGTAGCATTTTGACAAAAAACCTAAAACTTACTTGAGGACTATTGAAAAAAGGATACATGGTAATTTAATCGTGTTTCAGTAGGAGGAGAGCTATATCCTGTAACATACCAACTATAATAATACATTAGCCTTGACATCAGGCATATATTAGTAATATTTTTTTAACCTTCACATAGCTTTAAATATTTGATAGTAATTTTGCAAATTAGAAGGCTGGTTGAAATTCTCTTCATTAAGTTCTTGCTGACATATTAATAATCTTTGCTAATATTTATGTTATGGATCTCTGAGCTAAAATTCTTAATAAAAATAAGTTCTTATTTTTGGATGCAAAACTTCATTTTTGATACTTTCAGAAATGTTGAGCAATCTCATTCTTTGTTCAGATCCATTTAAAATGTATAGTTTTGGAAATCTCCAAATTAAAGTACTCTGTCACTCCTCATGTGAGATAGGTTGGGGCTTTTAACCCTATGAATATATTATTATGTACATATGGTAGTATTTTTAAGTGTACATGATTGTGTCTAGGCATCCACCTACTTCAAATGTACAGCTTCTTTTTAATTGATGCTCTTGCTGCTTCTTCATTAATTACGTGTAGGTGAACTGCAGCTGTTATGGGCACTGTCTCATAAGGTAAGGATGTCCTTTGGTGGCTGAAGTTAGGCTAGCACACTGCAAGTTTTTCTATGTTTTGGTAGCTAAATTAAGGAAGGAAAATTGAGCTAAATTTAAGCTAAATTGAGGAAGCAAAATTACTGCAGTGGGCTTTGTAACTTCCAAACTCATGAAGCTTCAGGTTTAAAGTGCTATTCATTTTTTAGCATGCTTGTCTGGTTGTCAGCTTCAGGTATTTAAGAGCATGTTGGTGTTACTAAACACACTTTCATTTCAATAGGCTTTAAATTAATGTTTTCTCTTCCTACTGGTAGTAACTGTTCTATAGTTAAGGAAGAGATATTCTTATTAGCAAGTAGGTATTTCCTGCTTGATTTAAACCCCAAATCTGAGGTGCCATTATCATAAATAAAACTGTTTAAGGAGTGTATTCTTGTGTTATTTTTTAACAGTTTTAGAAGTAACAATTGTGGCAAGGCTTTTCTAAACATTTTTGTATTACCAGCTGCCGTACCATCTCTCTCCTCTCCCCCAGGTACTTTTAGGCTGAATTTCTCATCAGACATTCTGTTTGCCTCTTATTTTGGAGCAGATGTGTCTGACTTAGGGCTCAATGATTTCATGCAAATGATCTAAACATCTCTCCTGGTTCCAGCCAGAACAGGGTTAATTTTTTTGCACTGGTTGGGAAGGGACATGATTAGGACATGGAGGTTATTCCGTGCCACCTCATGTCAGTTCAGAGTTCATGAAAGGGATTCTCTTCCAGGAAGAAAGGATTTGTTCCAGTCAAGAAAAGTGGGTGAAGAGAGCCATCTGGTATTGTCTATTATCAGGGAGTTTTTCCAGATGAGTAATTTATTTTCTTACACCTTTTGTTATTAGTATTGTTGCTATTACTTATTTAGTAATAGTGTATACATACAGTGTAGTACATTGTCTTATCTCATCACTGTTTCCAGTGCAGTGTTCTTATCTCATCCTGTGATCTCCCTGTGCCTCCAGTTGGAGAGGGAAGGGAAGGTGGTGCATGGTTTTAGTAGCAGTACTAAATTGGAGAATTCCATTCCTAAACTACAACAAAATCACTGACAGGATGGGTATATACAGCAAATAAGTCCTTAAGGTTGGTAGAAAGACTGTTCTGGCAAAAGAAGTTTCAGAACTTTCGCTAGAAGCTTTGAAGACCAGTCCCCGCTGCTCCTCACCTTGCCAGCCTCACTCCACATCTGGCCCTCTCACTTGTTTTTCTTCCACTCTCTTCAGTGGCAGCTTTTCATAAAGAGCTTGTTGAAGTGTTATGGTTCCCTCAAGAGATCATAGAGGAGTTTTTCCAACAGTTTTTTCTGCAGTCTTTAGCATAGGAGGAGATCGCACAGTGTCAGTGTGTCCTGAGTATACCATGTACTGCGGCTGGTAGCTGTTTCAAATCTCAGCACTTTAACAACAACAATAAAAAATAAACAAATAAAAATCCAGTTGAAACCAGCTGAGGTGGTATCTGTTTGCTAATCTGAAAACATGATTTTGTCTTTCAATCTTTGTTTTTCCTCTTCTTCTATAACTAAGTATTAAATGTGCCTAAAACTTTAGTGAAAATATTTGGAAAACAATACAAATCACATGAAGGAAAACAAGTTTTAAATTATTTTAGATCTGATAAATATTTTCTAAATTAAAATATTAAAATATCTGTTAAAGGAGTAATGAAGATTTTTTTCTCACTGTTCTAAACCTTATGTATGTGCATTTGCATTTGTACCACCAAAGCAAATACCAGTTCTGCTGGAGTTAGTACTTGTACTCAATTCATCTGAGAGAGAAGTGGTGAAATGGTCAAGTGGTTGCTTGTCTCCATCAGTGAAACACAAATTAATAGATTTTATTCTCCAGTGATGAGCAGTATAATCTAAAGAATGAAAAGACAACCAAGAGTAACCCGTATCACAGACCTACTGTCATACCTATCACAGAATATTTTCAGCTTTGCAGGGCTTTTCCAATGTTGCAGACTCAATTGCGGTCAGATTACCTCAATATTTGGCTTTCTGTCTAAAAATATTTCATTCTGACCTTTCCTACAGAGACTGTTTTCTAATCTTTTGGTAATGAGACACAAATACTGTTAGTATAAGTACTGAGGTACTTGCTGGATGTTCTTATGAATTATAGTTAAATGACTGTAGGATGGTAGGTGCTGAATTTTTGATACTCTGTCTAATTTGAAGGTTAAAAGAAAAAAGGTATTCGAACCATATCTGATGTCTATAATGGCTTCTTCAAATAGATTTATCTATTATATATAATTATGCAAAATATACATCTATCCATTTATCTTGAAAATGTATAAAAAAATGAAAGTACAATTTTAAAATTAGGTTAGACAAATAAAATAATGTGCTGCAAATAGCCAATCTTTCTTTGAGACATTTTTATGATACTGATTTAATGCAAAGAAAACAAGTGATAATCTGAAATCACGTTTTGCATTATGAGCTATGTATTTTCAGAATTTTAAACCAAAGTTCAGTATTGTGAAATGCATATTAGCTTTTCCTTCTTCTGGAAAAATAGTTTGAGTCTAAAATCCTGCAGTAAAATATGCCTCTTGAGTCCAAATTAGTTGAGAATGGCATGATAAGAAAAACCCAAGATGTGAGCCAAATAGCCGTGGGATTAAAAGTTAAACTGCTGCTCTATTGTTCACAAAGCCACAATTTTGTAGTATAACCAAGCATAAATTACTGATCTTGTTGTTAGGACACAGTTTGTGCATTTTACAGGCTTGAATTGCTGATGACCTGTTATAAATTATATTATGATTAACTTGCTTCACATTTAACAAGCTCCTTCCAGTGTATGTGTAAACATAATAAAAGGTTCAGATTGCTTGCACTGTAGGGGCACTTTGCTTTCTTATCCCAGTCCTAAACAGCACAGCTACTGTGGGTTTTTGGAAGCAGTGTGGATTTCACCACCTCATTCGAAACTGTTTTTTATAGACAGTGTCAAAGTTTGATCCAGTCATTTTTACAAGTAGTTCTTTGTCTGCACGCAAAGGACCATTCACTTAAATGAAGTGCTGGGATTTGCCCCCTTTGCTATAAATCAGAATGTGATCTGGCTGCACCCTTGCCAGAAATGATTACTTGTGTTAAACTGAGCCAAAAGGCCTGGCTTAAATCTGGTCCACTGAGGGCCAGAAACAGAAGCATGGTGATTGATGGTATTTTCCTTCATGCTGCCTTCTGTTTGAACATGCTGGAAAGCAATAACCTTGAACAAGATAGATTCTGGGTTGTCACTGATGCTCTAGGTAAAACAACGCTTTGCTAATGGTCTTTGTGTTGATTCAATCTCCTACCCAGCTGGCTGAGGAGCTGCAGAGCAAACCACTGAGCAGTGAGATCAGAGAGCTGTTGAAACTCCTTGCAAAACCCAATCTCAAGGTGAGGATGAGTTGCACCTGCAAAGTGCATCCTGCATGGGTGTTTGCATCTGCTTCCTTGGGCTGTGTGTGGGTTTGTCTGCTTTAACAAGTACTATTTAAGAGTGTATGCAGAAATACCTGTGATGAAGAAACACATTTAATATTGTCTATAAATTACTATGTTATTACTTATAAAAGGAATCACTTATTTGCAAAGGGTATTTTAAAAAGTAGATAATTTCTTTTTCTTTTGCTATTTTTTAATGCATGTGCTTCATAAGTTTGTTACAACTGTGCTTTACTAAAAGGTTGTCAGTCATATTGATTTAACTGCTTAAAGAGTGCAGCCTGGTAATCGGGATAAAATTCATGATGGATAATGTTTTTAAAAACATGTAATTTTGAAAACTCTCTAGAACACCTGGGGTTCTCTGTGGTGTTTTTGAGGAACTTGATACCTTTTATCTGACAGTAGACTATAGAACACTGGATCACTGAGGTTGGATGGAGGTCGTCTGGTTCAACGTGCTCCTCTAAGCAGCGTCAACACTGAGTTCACAGCAGGTTGCTGAGGTCTTTCTCCCATCAGGTCTTGGAAATAAATGCCTGGGAACAGACATTCTACAAATACTCCGTGTGGCCTCTTCCAGTTCCTAATTACTGTCTTAGTGAAAACTGTTTCCTTATATCCTTTGTTAAGAGAAAGAAGACCTTAGTGCATTAGATGTGTATTGAAATGGAAATTAAATGCAGCAGTTGATAAGTTGAAATGAAAACTGCAGAGTGGAAAGGAGCTTCTTTAAAGACAGTTGCTCTTTTATCTTAAGTATAAATACTGAGAAACTATGAGATCTTCAAAGTGCTACAAAACTTTAAAGATCAGTTACACCTTCTTTTTGCTGACTTTTGCACTGATGCTTTTTCCATAGTTTGTATAGTGACAAGCTGTTTTTCTTTGAAGGAGTAAGAAATGCCAATGGCATATTAGAAGAGGAGTTGTTGGTATGTGAAATTGTAGAGGTCTTAAGTTTCACTGTAGGGATTTTCTTAGTGACTGTCCACGTGTGCTTCGTACTCCTGAAGCTTTGGTGGCTTAAGTCTGAGACAGCTCATTTTCCAAAACTGCATTTCTCCCTCTCCTTTTCTTGCTTTCTCTCACTCATTCCCTCACACACTCACTCTCGCTGTCTGTTCCTTGGTAGCAGTGAAAGGCAATGTGATAATCTTAGTGGGATTTCAGGGAAACAAGTGCCTTCCCCTCAGAGTGGTTAATGTGATTGAACAACTGCAGTAACTTAGCAAATGTCTTTCTTGGCTGCAGGGGGAGATGGCCAGCTGCAGGGTACTAAGCCATTTGCATGGCCAGACTGCCTAATCCTGTGCAAGGTGCACAATTCCCTGCCCTGCAGGGGCCTTGCAGGTGTTTGTGTTTAACCTTGCAGGTGTTTGTGCAATGTAGGGGTAAGAAATGACGGTATGCAAGGTATTTTGCTTGTCCATTATCTTCTCCTACTTCCAAACATGCCTCAGAGTGATGGTAAATTATCACTGCTCCCTCCTCCATCACGTTGACCAGGTGACTGTACTGCGTTAATTCAGAGGCTGTAGTTGACATACTTCTCTTTATCTCCTCTGCTCTCTCTTGGAGAGAAAAGGAAAGGAAGGACATTTCTGGGACTCAGTACTTCCAGTTCCTCCTCAGAGATGTCCTAGTCCCTTCAGTTGTATCTGAGCTTATGCTATACATTGCAAAAGTTTTCCTCGCCCTTTGCTATTAGATTTATGGCTAAGAGGGTTTCTTGGTTTCATTCTAGATACCTGGCACAAAATGAGGGCTAGAACAGCTCTTTTTCACACACCTGAAATTACTTGGGATAACTGATCTATCTTTTCCAATGATGTTCCATAGACTTTATCTAAAAACATACATGGCTTAATTTGGGATTGACTTAAGGTGGCTGTACTTCACTTTGCAGGGGAAACTTTCCTTTTCTCACCAGATTTATAACTGCAATGTTAGCTGGAGCCAGGAGAGCTTCCACTTCCCTACAGCTCTGCTCTAATGTTCATGGCATGGTGAAGGATGCTTAGGATTAGTTTACTGCCTTTCATCACTGCCTCTACGAGTCTGATGGTGTAAGGGGACAGGTCTAGCAAGGTGTTTTATAACTTTTGAGGTTTAGGTTATGGGCAAAAAAAGGCTGGGAGATGTTTCTAATCATGGCTGATTAGATAAACATTTCTATATTTTAATTCTGTATTACAAAATTATTTTGTTGAATATATTTCTGAGCATTTGCATCTGATGAGTAAAACTTTTGAGAAGTTTGTGGTGTTTGTCATTTTCAACCACAGAGAAGTTTTCTAGAAGTAAGTAGTTTTACTGAGGCCGTTATATTTATCAGACCTGAGATTTTCAAAGTGTCCTAGAAATAATTTCAAGGTTTTGTCAGGTGCATTTTCTTCTGAAAAGAAAAATAAATTGGGCATTTCTAGTCTTCTAAAAACTGCATGAAGTATCCAGTTACAGAGTGGTGGTTTTTTCCCTGCTCTCAAATGTGGCATCACTTACCATAATTAAATGAACTAATAATGATTGTGGTTTATCTTTTCTGATTAAAACAGAACTCTGGAAGTAGAACAGAGCACGTAGCTCTGGGAAATCAAGTGGATTTGTTTAACTGTGTGTTAGACATTTCATTTGCGTTCTGGATTTAAAATATAATTGTATAGCTCTGTGGACACAGGCCAGCCACACTTATTATTTTTAATTTCCAGCACTGAATAAGGACTTACGGTTTGCATTCTTCAATCTTGCTTTACCTTGTTAAAGATATCAAGAAACAGAATAGTATTTCCATACCCTAGAACTTAAATCCAGTTGAATATTTTATTTTAGTTTTAAGCAGACCAGAAATTAGCTCTTTGAAATAGAAGTATAGAATAACCTGAGCTGAAACGGACCCACAAGGATCATCAAAGTTCAAGTCCTGGCCCTGCACATGACAGCCAAAGAATCACACCATGAGCTTGAGAGCATTGACCAAATACAACTGTCAGGCTTGGTGCTGTGACTACTTCCATGGGGAGCCTGTTCCAGTGCCCAGCCACCCTCTGGTATCCAACCTAAATATCCCCTGACACCTTCAGGCCATTTCCTCACATCCTGTCACTGGTCACCACAGAGATGAGATCAATGTCTGTCCCTCCTCTTGCTCTCATGGGGAAGTTGTTGACTGCACTGAGGTCTCCCCTCAGTCTCCTCCAGGCTGAACTGAACAAGTGACCTCATTCACTCCTCATATGGCTCCACCTCCAGACCTTTCACCAGACAGAAACTGCACTTTCAGAAATCTAAGATACATTTGCAGAGAGCTGGGTAGGCAAACTCAAGCCTGATCTCCTGGTGTTTCAAATCACCCAAATACATCCTTGCTTAGGTCTAAACGCCATTCCAACCAGAGCTACACAGCACTGCCCACAGGCTGGCTTGGCCTGATCTGTAAGTTTTGTATCTTCAAGGTATACATCTTACTGCAATTTAATAAAACCAAACAAACATCTTATTGCAATTTAATAACCAACCAAACAAAATGCCCATGCACCTCACACACATACACAACAATGTAAGTTTCAATACATTTAGTTCTGGTTATTTACCATCATTTTAACTTTGACATATTAAAGTCCTTTTTTAACAGGAAGACTAGAATATATAGTTTGGATATACATGAAGAAATGGTACTTCTGATTTAAGAGAGGACACTTCTGTGAATACTTTCTTACAAAATATGAATACCATAAAGAAATAAGTATTCTCAACTTTAGTGGTTTATAATTTGCAAAATTAATGGAATTTGTGTGACAGCAAAAAAGAATGTCTTTAAAGAAGACAGTTGTACAAGATTCTGAAAATAATGACAAAAATTTAAAAAATTATGATGCATCAGGTAGGCACCAGTGCAATTGAGAGAGGGTGTATCGATAGAAATTTGGGGGTTTTACGAATCTGGAAGTACTTCTGTTAAAAGAGCACTAAGCTCTTTTTTTTAATTATTTTTAAATTCCCTGTAGACAAGATATATTTAATTGTTTCACAATTGTGTAAAGTGGAACATATAATTGGAAGACTAAGATTCAAGATTCTGACACAAAATGCACCTAAAAGGGAATTTAATTTTGCCTATTTATTGAACATATCACAAGCAAGTTAGCAAAATGGTCTTATCTGTTAGTAGGATGGAAATGGGAAGAAGTGAAGTGGTTACAAGAGTAACTTTGTCAGTAACAGGACAGAATGCCAGTGAGGAGCACTGTAAGAAAGGAGATGTACAAATGACAGATGATCTAGGTAAGAATGAAAGACTTTAAAGCTTCCAAATTCTCTTCCACATTTAATTAAAAACTGTCTTGAATAACAGGTTTCAGTTCCTTTTCTAACAAGCTGGAAAAAGCTGTGTTCTTTTTGGGATGATGCCATAACAGAAGAGCATAATTGTTATTTCTTTTTAAAATTATTTGAAAAACTGAAACAAATTACTACAGGAATTCACATTTTATTTATAGCTTTATTGCTATAGCTGTAAACAAAAAAGACTGTTAAAGAATGAACCGTCTCCTAGTCCATTGAATGATGTTATCCCAATTATACTAACTTTGAGACAGGGTTGGGACATATTATTCAGATCTAAATAACATTTAACTTTGTCTTTATAACAGCAATTACATTTGTGATTGTTACATATCAAAATAAGAAATTTACCATTGAAGTTAATCTCTATTAGGGTAAATTAAATGTCCTTTGTGGTCATTGGTGTAATGGGCAGAACAATAATTATTTGAAAAGTTAATGCCACTGTGCTAAAACTGTTCTGAAGAATGTTTATACCTTTATGACCTGGAGGAAACGAAGCTGTTCCAATGGTGGTTCTGCGTGTTCAGTGGAGTTTAAATTCTGTTTATGTGTGCTGGAAGGTTTGCCAGCTGCTAGTCTGAAAAATAAACCAGGTACCTAAACAAGGGCACCCAGCAGGACTGTGGATGAGTTCAGTCCCTCATGGTGCACAAGAATGTGAAGTATTTGGGTCACTTTGCTGCACTGTACCTATAGCCACAGAGGGAGCAAGAGATGGACAAGCAGTATTTTTCTTGTCTTTTCTTTTATTACCATGGAATGAACAGAATTTTGAACAGATTACTTGCAGAGTGAAGGGAAAACTGTGTTTGTATGACTGGGAATGTTACTGTTCATACAAAATACAGATTCTTTGTTTTAAATTGGGAGTGGGGATTTTAATTGCTTTCAAATGGCAAAGATGCCTACACCAGCAAATTGCAAGTAGGATTTAAACTTACTGTTTTATTTGCACTTCATTACCAGTACATTTGACTTTCAGTTGCACAAAATAATTTGCACTTGTAAATATTTTCATCTAATTTCACCTCTTTGGCTTTCCTTCAGAATAGAACCATGAGTTAAACAAAACTAAAACTGCAGATAATGAAGCCAGGGCACTTTGTTCTTCATACACATGCTTTGTATATTTGATTAGGTTTCTTAAAAAAAAAAGAATAGTGCTTCTTTGAATGTGAAGCATACCTTTAATGTTGTCCTGTCCTGTTCTGGTTTTCTTTTATTTACTGGGAAGTTTGTAAATTCTACCCTTTATTTCATAAACAACTGGTGATACCATCATCCCTGCCATCTGAGGCTTACCAGGTTTGCATAGTGGCCTAATAGACTGTTCAGATCAAAGTCCAGCTTGTTCTGTTAAAAAAGCAAACATTTTAAGCCTTTATCAGCAAAGCCTTCTAAAGCTGTCTCACAGTCACTGGTGAAAATCAGCAATGTAATGTCCAGGGGACATTGTGGGCTTTTTTCTACAAGAACTTTACCATACAAAGCACTGAAAGAAAATACTGAGCTATAATAATATAAAACAAAATCCATTTTTGCTTTGAATAGTTCATAAAGCATTTCATGTAGTATGTAATTAAAAAAAAAAAGTTAATCTAAACTTTGTCTTCTTTCCAACATTTCCTTTGTAATTAGACCTGCTGAAGATTTTCCGTCAGGGCTTTTTCACTGAACTATGTGTTTTCTGCAAAGTCAACATTTTCCACTGGAAATGGTTGGGATTTGCCGACAACTGTTCAGGTTTTGTATCTGAAGAACTGAAATAAAATTTGGGCTGCTACTTATCCTAGGAACTTGGGGGACCTTTTAGCCCTGTCATGTTAGAGACCCGTGTTTCCAAATGTACCAATGTTTTCTACTTTTGCACATGTCCTGGGAGACTCTTTTCCTTTTCATGAAATATTTGTGCTTATAAATGGTAACAAAAACTACAGTACGTGTTTAGGAAGTGTAATTTCCCATGACCTTTAACTATTTATTCATCAGTTGTCTGCAAGATGAATTGGTGGGACTGGTTGTAGAATTGTGCTCGTATATGAAGAGATTTTACATGCAAACACTTTAGGTTTATTAATATGGTGAGCTGGAGTACAATGAACTTTGTATGTCAACTGAAAAGTTACCTACATAATCCTTACTTGCAAAATCAGATGCCAGTAATTTGTAAACCTACAAGAATGTGCTTGATTTTTGATGGTATGCTGTGAAGAATCAGCAGGAAGATAGAAATATTTATTTTTTCCTCAGAGTAATAGATGCAAATTACTGCAACAGTCAGCAAGGGATGATGGTTTGATGACATTGGTTGATGGATAGATAGCCCATAGATGTTCTGAGCATACCAGCCGTGAAGCTGGGGCAGAGGGGACAGTGCTGGGAGACTTTTGTTGGCAAATGACTGAAATCCTTCTGCCCAGTGTTTCATATCTTTAAACTGTTTGCCACTTTGGGAAGCTATCCATCACATATTTTGGCAACCAGTTGGAGGAAAAATATATTTTATTTGAAACTCTTTTCAGCTTTAGACCTTGACTTCCGATTTCCATTCTGCTTGCCCCCATAATTTTTTTTTTTTTTTCTTTTAATAAAGAAAACTTTTCTGGGTAAGGAGAGCTGGGAAAATATGTTGCTGTCATCCTTTTTGGAATGTTCATGTTACTGGGATAGAGTAAGTAAAACAAAAATGTAATGGTGAAATGGTCCCTTTAAAAACAGCTAGAAAAACCTTGATACTTCACATCTGTCAGGCAGAGAAAATCAGAAAGCAGTTGTGGCACACCCTTGTAGGAACTGACATGTAACAATATACACTATATTAGAAGTGTAGAGACAAAATGATAGAAAGGAGGTGAATGAATATACTGCATGAGTATATTTAAGTAACAACCATCGTGTTACTCTGGAAATGTTCTCAGGTCCATCTGGTGATGACTCGGCTCATGTCCAGTACAGATCTTGTCTGTCGATCTTAGACGTATGGATATGAAAATGCTCACTAGCAGCCAACTTATAATAAACAAAGTGATAGATAACATAAACAAAAGTGAAGCCAGGCAGGTTGGCAGCAGAAAATATAAAATCTGAAAAGTAAATCAACGAAATTCTTTGGTTATATATACAAACTTTCCAATGTGAGGGAACCAGCTCACCCACCTAAGAATGTTGAATTGCATGCATGTAACTACAGCATTTAGATACAGAACATAGAAGTTGGCAACATTGCTAAAGCTGGTAATTTAGGAGGAGGAAAAAGTCACAACAGATAAAATCACATCCCTTTCAAGTAGTAATTCCATTCATCTACTGAAAATTAACTAGTGAAATGGACAAAATGCACAATATAAAGCAAGTAGTTCTTTTTTTAGATGTCATCTTTTTATGCTGCCTTTTCTTTCAGTGTTTTTCTTTTATATTTGTTGGACCATATGGTGTTTGAACTCTTCATTCAACAGTCTCCTCTTTTCTACTTCATTTTTACTTAGGTTCCCACAAAGTATGAGTACTCTGTAGCTGAATGTAACACCTGCTTATAGATGAATATATGCTCTTATTTTCTGGAGGAATTAAATTTATTCAGATTCTTTTAACCTTTTGGATCAATAGATTTTTTTTCTATTTGAGGACTTCAGACATGATGTTGATGTCAAATAAAGGCTGGATCACTCCTAGAGACACTTTTTTTAGAAGAGGCAACTGCATCCTCAGCTTTTACTTTCTTTATATTTTCATATGATTTCTTTGAAGTGTCTTTGGATGGTTTTAAACCAAAAAATGGTACATGCTACCACTGTAGACATTTAATATTCTTGGGAAGCTGCCACTTTTTCAAAATAGAAATTGATTAAGGATTGCCAAGATATTGAAACAGTGCTGCTGTCTCGGCTTTTTCCACTTTTGAAAACCATCTATTTGTACTCTTGGAAGTTACTTAAAGGGCTTAGAGCTTCAAGGACACTTTAGCTACATGAATCATGTTGAGAATGTAAAACAGACTGTTCAAATTCTTCACTATTGATTTAAAATCAGAGCTTTTTTTGCTGTTATCCACAACTGAGGGAAAACATAGGGCTGTCATCTGGAAGGGTATTAACACCTTTACCAGATGACACGGATGGACGGAGTGCGTGTTTCCGTGAGCACTGAGAACAGCTTGACTTGGGAAGCATCTCCAGGGGCTGTGAACATTGAGCCAGAGGAAGCGGGGGTCTGAAAAATCAGAAAGTTCATTTTTCTGTAGGCTGTTGCCGTCTGGCTACCAGCTGCAGGTAGACCCATCACTTCAGACTGGTGTATCTGAAATCAAGAAATAGCATTTTCAGGCAAGGAAATTACCCTTTTGTGAAAGGAAGTTCACATAGTCATGAAAAAAGTCCACCATAGTAAAGAGGAAAAAGTAATATATACTGAATATCAGTCCAACTGGGATGTTGCTGTGCTAAGATCATTAGCCTGTGGTAGATATTAAGAACTCAAAACCACACATATACACAGTATGTGTTATTACTTTGAACCACTGCTGTGACCCAGCTGCATCAAAGATTGGAAGAGAAAGGGATTTAATTGCCAGCTGGACAAGCTTAAACTAAAGACCAACTCTAGTTTAAGTACAGATGCAAGCATGCAAATACACTTGCAAGCATGGAATATTATTTTCTGTTTTGTACATATGTAACTGCTATCTTCTCATACAGTTTATAATTTCTGCATATTTTATAAAGGATATATAGGAAAATATAGCATTTGAAGGATGGAAGGAAGTAAATTAGCCCAGATTTTTTACCTCTTACTTAGTACACCTGTTGGTTTCCTGATTATGAACATAAAATTATGCTTAAGTTAAAGGACCTTATTTAATTTTTCCTACTGTCCTTGTCAAAGGTTTTTGTTTATGTTTATTGAATAGTGTGAGTGATCCTCGGTGGCAAAATCAAACAGATGTATCTGGAAGTTTATTGATTCCTTTAACATTATGTACTCTATTTATTTAACTTGGGAATTTTGTACAGAACAGAAAATCCCTGATTTCTCTTGGAAAGTGATTAGATTAGTGCAGCACCAGAAGGAATAATACTACTTCTCTGCTTGATATGTGATTACTGTAGTTTATAAAAATTTTTTTTTGCTCTTACTCTAGCCATCCTCTGGCCACTTCAGCAGCACCACTGAGCTTTTCCTGCCTGTAGTTTTTGCTTATTTCTGCTTCTGGATTATACTTCATGCTTTAGCCAAGATGGAGAGTTCAGCTAATGTGATTGTTCATATCTGCTGATTACATGCCTGTTCTCACCTGCCTTTTTGTTCCCTTGTTAACCCTTATCTTCCATCACAGTTAGAGTTGCACATAGTCCCTTAGCAGGCAGAGTTGGTGGTGAAGAGATTGTCACGTGCTGTTGATTTCTGATGGCTGCTTTACCACACAGTGGCCATAGTGCTTCAGCTTTTTGCTGGTTTATTCTACTGTTTTGTAAATTCTTGCACGTTTGACTTCTATGACTTCTGTGCTTCTCCTTCTATTCTGGTGCTCTTGATGGTCTTTCCTTCAGTGGTTCAGTCTCCTCCTGGCTCCTTCAGCTTTTCTTCTTTGATATCTGTTGCTGGATGACTTCACTCACATTATTCTAATTTTACGCAAGTTGCTCATACATTAATCTTGACAATCTTGAATAATTTTCTCCACCAACATTTTCATCCTTTTTTTTTTTTTATTTCTTCTGTAACCTTATCTCAAAGGGAAGCATAATATGGCTAGAGCTCTCTGGAGGATGAGCTCTGCCAGGTGAGTTCAGGGGTGTGTTGCTGTGGTTGCTGATAAAGTTACTTTTCTCCTCAAGTGAAGCTTTTCTGTGCCAGCCTCAGTGGCAGTTACTGGCACCATGGCAAAGCAAAGAGGTGGGAAAATGTCTGTGTCTCACCTGATGGAGTTCAAGCTGAACTGCCAGAGAAGGTGGCTGGTGCTAATGATCCAGGCTGTGCAGTGGGACAGCACAGTCATGGCCCATTTTGTTCCATTTTGCTGACTGTGCTGTCAGGGCAGTAATGTGCTCCACATGCAGGGTCACCAGCTGCTGGGTTGGCAGTGTCGCACTCTTGCTGCAGCTGTTGGCTCTCCTAAAGGTTGGTTTGAGTTACTACAAAGTTTCTGTTGATGACTATTCTCTATTTAAATTTCTAATAATATTTTTTTCCAAGTACTATTAAGAAAGAGGCAGCTTTTGTTTCTTCACCCATTCTGTTTCACTTCTTTAACTTAACATTTTCTAAAATGCTTTCTTAGACTACTAAACACAAAACATCTATGAAAAATAAATCTTAGAGTTTTTTTAAATAATGGGAATTATAAAACATAAGAAACTGTGTTCATGAATCAGGGGCTACTGGTGTATTTTTACTCTTACAAATCTCAAAATATAAAGAAGCAAAAAATAATATGAAATTTGTCATTGTTTTATAAGAGCAAAAATGTAATTAGTCTAGTTAAGTGATACACATTTTTCAAAGTGTAGAACTGTTTTCATTAATAACATTCTCAAGTTAAATAAACATTTAAAGTTTCAGAACAGTTTAAGAAAAAGAACTTACAACATTTCCAATGTCAGATTTTCTTTATGTAAGTTGATAGTTTAAAATTTCAATTTATAAACTGTGAAATGACCAGTGATGGTTTTAATACGAAAAATACAGCACTAGTTATTAGACATTTCAGAGGTCCATTGAAAGTATTCATTTCCAGCTAGATCATGTCTAAGAATTTAGCTGAACATCAATATTTATATTTAGGTAGTGCAGGAGTTTGAATCATACCTTCTTTTAAGTTCTAAATACACGGACTATGTTTACATTAGTGAATCATAAGTATAGAACTTAGAGCTGAATTAAAATCTTTTTCTCCAGAGGTGCTTAAATATACATGACCCAAATCTCAGATCCTGTGTACATAGTTCTGAAGAGATGTGTATTTGAAAACAAAACCAAAGCATAAAAAAAAAAAAAAAGAAATATTGATATGTACGTCTTGCAATTTCCTGTGAGAGTTAAAAAAATTGTATAATGGAGTTGTACCAGTTCTTCACTTCTTATATACAAAAAGAGAACATTGGTATCTTTACATTGCCTTGTGCATTTGCTGCACAATTATTCTGGGTAAATTTTGTTCATCTCAGGATGTAAGTTTTATATCTTGGCACTCGCAATTTGTTTATTTTAAATAAAGTCCCAACCTTCTCTATACACATCTAGTCTGATACATATTTTTTTTGACTATATTAATTGAATGGTACAAAGATTCTGCTGAAGATCTGTGCATACAGCAGTTTATTCTTGTGTTCAAAACATACAGAAGGGCTCTCGAGGACAGCTTTTTCACCTATAGTTGAATATGTAAAGTGAAATCAAAATGGCTCTTTAAGTTTTGTTTGCAAATTAGTTATTGCCCAAAGTCTGTGCTGATGATTCTTTCAGAGCAACTGCTGTGGACAGAGAGTGTGTTAAAAGAAGCAGTGATAGAAGACAAGAAGGAAAGAAATCTTAGCATGTTCACTGTACATCATAAACAAGTTTGTGATGACAGAAGCTCTTCTGAAAGCTTGACTGAGAAAAGATACATAGTTTCTGGCATTCCTGCTCTTATCTGAAATATGTATCTTTGCACTGAGATAAAGTATTGCTGGAGTTAGAGGAAAAGATTTTACATTGCTAACTGTAGTACATTGTGGTTTAATATGTTTTTTGGAAGAAGAAAGGAATGAGTTGATAAGTTCCAGTTCTTGTGAAGTTGAAGTGAAGAAAAGCATCATAAATACCAGGCATTGATTGGTATTGGTTTGTAGCACTGGGGGTGCATCGTTGTTCCGTATGCAGTGTCTAGGAGCCTGATCTGGCAGTCAGAACAGGGAAGTGTCTTAACACTGGTGACATAATTCAGTGTAGAAGTGGACAGAATTGATTTTGCAAGTTTCATTGTCAAGGGTAGGTTCTTTTGAACATGTTTTAAGTGTCTGCCTTTTACTGTGGAAATGGTGGTTTATATTATTTTCATCTGTTTTCTCTATCTGCCTGATTGTTTTTAAACTGCAATATAGAACCTCATTAAATTGAACCAGTCTATGAATGTGCCCTAGCTTTATGTGGAAAAATTTAATTGCAGAAGACTAGTTTTAAAAGTCTTAACTGTAAGTAGCCTGAAGTAAAAGCAGACACAACTTTTGTTTTAGTATATCTTTGATATTTCACATACATCTTAGAGGACATTTTATGATTGCTTGGCTTTTACATATGTAATGCATCACAATAAACATTTCCAGGAAGATCCATAATTGCTAGCCTGAGGTTTTTAGCTCAGATCTAAAGTAAAACTGATCGTTCGTTGGAGGGAGATGGTAATTTCTGTTGGTAAGTAATATAAATTCATAATTGTGTATTGGGAAGAAAACCACAAATAATTAGTGTGGTGAAGTATTTCTATTAAATTGTACAATATGCATAAAGATTAGTAAAACAATAGTAATTTGTCACGAAGCAGGCATGATCCTCCTGTTTGTTTTGTTGAAACCCTAAGTTTAAATTTACACTTCTGAATTTAAAGATTACCATATGCTCTTTGCCTTCAGCTTTTGACATGGTACCTTGTAGCATTGCCTGGAAATTGTTTTTTGTTGTTAAAAGTTTCCTTCACTCAGAAAAAAAACAACCTTGGAACAGCATAATAGAAGTATCATGCTTTTTAAAAACAGTTGTGTTATCCTTGAGAATATAGAGTTTCTGGTCATTTGTGTACTCAGTCAAATACTGGCCACCTGTTACTAAGTAGCAAGGAAACTGGCATCAGACAAATGTAGCCATTTTCTGTCCTTTATTAAGAAAGGCTGTTACATAGTCATGTATTGAGAGGAAACTGCTTGAAAACAGAGCAGCAAAACAGTAGCTGAGATTATACATATGGCTGTTGCTGTTATTTGTGGTACAATGTACAGTTTTCACTACAAAAACTAAAGCATTACTTAATCATTTTTCACCAGTGTACAGGGTATTACAAATAATGAAGACTTTTCAAAATAGATCTTCACGAGTTCTGTATCTACAAAAAATCTGTGAATTTTGTGTTATCACCAAAATTTTTCTTTTGAGCCTTAGGACAGTGAGCTTTCTATTTTCCTTTGCCTTTCAAGATTCTTATTTCCTAAAAGTTCATAAATTATTTTATTTTTAATATGGAACCTTTTGTCAATCTTTGTTAGGCCTTTTTTTTTGAAAAATATATTTTTCAAGCTATGCATGAACTGGAGAAGCAGTAGAGAAGGAAAAGAGGCAAGAAAGCCACACAACAGGTGGTTGATAAGCACCTGCCTAAACGAAACTGCTTCAGTAGTATGTTTCTCAGTCTCAGTTATGAATTCCATAATAAATTAAAAATTCCTAAGATAATTTGAGGCTCACGTGAAGGGAATCCAGTAACCAGGTAAGCTTTCAGAGCTCCTATGAAGGGAATGGTTGGGCAACAGTTTCATGTTATACATCTTGTGCTTTAACAGAAGTCTTTGAAAGTGCTTATTTTATTTGTTTCATAGGACTGCCTACTGTGTCAAGTAAACTTTTTACTTATTGAAAGTATAATTATTTACTTACTTTTGGAGATTAAGGTTTTCTCCTGTTCATAGTTCTTGTAATTTCAAGCTAGCGTGCAAAGCACGTGGTGTTTTTGTGTGTATAAAGACACAGTTCTCCATCTACAGTTTACTAGTTGCATACATTATGTGTATGGAAACATTCTTTATGGAGTTGTTTCATGAGTTTGAAATGAAGTAAAATTGTATACAGGAATTATATTCAATCTACTTGCATCACAGTAGTAGAGTGAGGGTATGAGTAATATCCTCTGCTTTCCCTTCCCTGAACTTTTCAGATGCCAAAATTATACTGACTGTTAATGTTTCCAGGCTTTGCTGTCTGTACATGATACTGTTGCTCAGAAGAACTATGATCCTGTCTTGCCCCCCATGCCTGATGATATTGATGAAGAAGAAGATTCAGTTAAAATAATTAGGCTCGTCAAAAACCGAGAACCATTGGTAGGTAACCCTGTTTTTTGGTTTGGGGTTTTGTGTTTTCATGAAGGGTGGGGAGTGCTCAGATTATGAATGTGAATGAGTGATATTAACTTGAAACATGGATAGACAGACGTTACACATGATTATTCATAACATTAATAATACACTTCTGACTTCCATTTGCAGTCATTATTAGTAAAGCATATGAAAAGAATAATCATCATCAGTGAATGATCATCACAGTGTTTAGGCATTATATGTGGGCCAGTCTAAACATTTAGATCAAATTCATGTTTGTCTTTTATCTTGAATTCAAATCATGAACTTTCTTTAAAATGTGAGACAAAGAATGAATCCCCAAAGAAAGCTTGACCTGTGTTGTGAACTGTGCCTGTAACCATTCATGTAAAAAAACATGACCTTTCAATACACTGAAAAGAAAGCATGAAAACATATTTTAAAATACTTGAATTGTAATCTGGGCAAATTTAAAATGTCTGTTGTTGTACTTTGCTTTATGAATACTAGAAAGTTAATATCTTCGTGGGGATATCTGGAAAAATGAAAGGACTAAACTTAGGTTGTATTACAAGAATATTAAAATGCCTTACTGATTTGGTTCTTTTTATTTGCTGTAGAGTGGGAGTCATCTTGTATAAAGTTTAACTATGTTCTTTTTGCCCTGCAAACTACTAAGAGCTTTGTTTTATGTTATACTGAACATTTGTTTTAATGGACAGCAATCCTGGAGAAATACTTGCAAACTTACTTTGAGAAGTAATTCTGTACTTGAGATGACAGAGGGAGAGAGCTGCTTCTGTTAGACAAACAGGGGTAGTTTGTCCCAGAGTAGATATCTTACTATCACTCTAATTCTTGATGGATTTCTGGCATCAATAAACAAGAAAAGAGTTTTCTTATTGACTGACTGTAAGTGTCCATGGGCATAATTACAAGTTTGACCATATGGTAAGTTTGTTTTAAAATAATAAATATTTTCCCTCAAATATTTGAATAACAGTTTTAAGCATTTTGTATATTTTTATGAAAGAAATTATTTGAGAAAGAAAACAAGCTTGCTTTAGGATTTAGTATCAGAAAGATTATTCTTTCTGAAAGGTATGTGGAGATTTAAATATACAGTATGAAATGAAGTCTAATTGAGGAACCTATTTTTAATGTTAATTATAACAAGATTTGTCAGAAAAAGCTTAATAAAATCTTAACTTACATAGTTTCATATTGCAAACATGATTTCTTACTAAGACTTAGGAGTTAATAGTATCTCAAAATGGATGAGATAATAGTAACTTGTAAAACATAACTCAGATATTTCTGAAAACTTATATGAAATATATACATTGTATATTGGCATTTTTGATTTCAAGCTCTCCTAAAGAAACCAGCTGCTTAAACCAAAGGCTATCCTTGGACTGTTCCTCAAATTCCACTCTTGCCTCCTCACTCCGGGACACTGAGCTCCTCCAGATATTTTTAAGCCCAGCCTGCAGCTTGGCCCCAACACAGCTACTCACTCATTTTCCCCAGTGGGATGGGGGAGAGAATCAGAAGGATGAACATGAGAAAACTCGTGGGTTGAGACAGACAGTTCAATAGGTAAAGCAAAAGCTGCATGTGCAAGCAGAGTGAAATAAGGAATTTGTTCACCACTTCCCCCGGGCAGGCAGGTGTTCAGCCATCCCTGGCACAGCAGGGTGCCATCACTTGTAATTATTTCTTGGGAAGACAAAAACCATCATTCCACACATCCCCCCTTCCTTTTTCTTCCCCCAGTTTTATTGCTGAGCATGACAACACATGGTGTAGGATATCCCTCTGGTCAAGTGGGATTGGCTGTCCCAGTTCTGTCCTCTCCCAGCTCCTTGTGCATCCCCAGCCTCCTCACCTGTGGGGTGATGAGCAGAAAAGCCTTGACAGGAGTAAACATTGCTCAGCAATAGTTAAATTATCCG
This sequence comes from Cettia cetti, assembly GCA_013401135.1. Classification (NCBI taxonomy): domain Eukaryota; kingdom Metazoa; phylum Chordata; class Aves; order Passeriformes; family Sylviidae; genus Cettia; species Cettia cetti. Next base: position 104,437 of record VZUI01039455.1, read on the forward strand.
TTTGTTATCACCACTGTTTTCATCACAAATCTAAAACAAAGCACCATAGGAGCTACCAGGAAGGAAATTAACCTTATCCAGCCAAAACCTGTACACTCTCTTAAATCCACACTTTGCAAAGCTCTTGTGTTACAGAGGTAACAGAGAATGGGTTTTAGATCTTTTACTAGCCATGGAAAATATAAAACATGTGAGCAAATTAATTTCTTTAGTCTAAGATAGCTTTGTTTCTTTACCAAAGTGAAAACAGCCTTAAAATGGAATCTGTTGTAGACCTTGTATTAGAAAGAGGCAAAGGGTGAGAGCTAATTGCAGTGTACAAGTACTTGAGGGTGGGGAGCTCACAAGGACCATAAAGTCAAACTCAGCAGTGAAAGGTGCTAAAACACAGGGCAAACAACCAGGTGCAACCCTGGGAGGTTTAGACTAAGAAGTAACAGTAGTCCATTAGTTGGGAAGTCCATTGCTGGAGCAAACTAACTGGATGTGTGGAATCTCCAACATTTCTACAATTTTACTTTATCTGTATAGGAAAACTGTATTTGTGATCTTTCCAGATCCTGAGCCTATCTTGATGTTTTATTTTTGTTAGAGAAGAGCTTATGGTGAGTCCCGTTACTTGTTCTCCAAGAAGAGTTCATAGAGTATAGTCTCCTCCTCCTCCTCCTCCTCTTCCATAATGCACCATCAATCCATTTTAACATTGTTCATGTTCACATCAAACATTAATTTCTTTGTGACAGATTTATAGTGACTTATTATGACACCATCACCACAGTACATAACAAACCTATTATTTGTCTTTGTCTTCTCTAGTTTTTTTTCTCCTTAGGTGGGGGTGAGAAGAAACATGGATAGTAATTCATATAAGGTCTTACTGAAATATAGTGTGGCAGAATAAGTGAAGACAGGCTTATGCTATATATATTAGATCTACTGTGTTTATCCTTCCCGAAGTTATTTTACTAAAGGAAGATACACCATGATCTATGTTTACTAAACTAATTATAATTTCATTATTATTTATTATCATCTTGTGCCTGGTATAATATTGCACTTAACGGAGGTATGACAAAGCCCCTGGGTCCTGCAGCCCCAGCGGTCGCCGCTGGCCGGTGTAATAAGGAGCGAAGCGGCTTCACGTGCAGTCCGGGATCTCTTTATTCACCTCACCTAACTCGAACACAGTGCAGAGGTGAAGATGGGGAACAAAGGCTGTACCATGGGTTTTAAGGGACAGAATCAGGGTGGAGTTTGGGGTCAAGGGGCCAATAGGGAGAAGACCAGGAAGGGACACAATGTGAAGTTTACAAAGCATAAAAGTAATAGAGAAGCTAATATGAAGAGATTTATACAAACAGACCAATGAAGCCTTGAAGAATAGGGGTTTCCCCAAGGGGCAGTCCAGACAGGGACTGGTCAGGGAAGACAGACAACCCAGGCTAAACTACCACCCCACTGTGGGGAAAGGAATAAACCATAGGGTATTAAAACACAAAATTACTCATCATAACAATTTAATTCCATGTCTTTTTAATGGCTTTCTCTTCAGAGCTTGCTCTGAAGTCTTGGATATTCTTAGTAGAGATCAAAGAGTCTCTACTTGTTCTGTTAATCAATTCAGTCTTCTCCAGTCAAAAAGTCTGACTTCCACTTGCAATATTATATCAGGATTCTATTTTTAGAAGCAACTGAGCTTGAATTTGGAGGTACTATAAAGTACTATAAAATATTTTTACTGGGATAGATATTGTCTCATTTCTTGACTTGAAGCTGCTGAGCACTTCGAACCTTTATTCCACTCCAGACACAGGGTCATATTCTATTTGTACCCAAGGTTGTTTTCCTGAAAAGCCACGAGCTTTAAGTCAGTTGCACACACTGGACATTCTGAATTGCATTTTCTTTGGATGACTTTCAACAGTACTTACTGTGAAGCAATTAGGCACTCTCTTAACTTCTTTGGAATATACCTAGTGACCATTTTTATATAAAACTGCACCACGTTTCCTCTCATTCTCCTGTTCATGCTTTTCTCTGAGTTAAGCACCTCACCAATGTTCTTAGCTGGGGTTAATCATATATTAACGAAGCCTGAGTTCCCAGGAGTAATCATTTCAAAAGCGAGGAAACACATGGTTTGTAGGATGACCTTCTGTTTGCCAGATTTCATCAATTCAGAAGTCAGTGTTGAACTTTCCCCAGTTTTTTGAGAGGTGTTTAAAACTTTTTGTTAATCCTTCCACAGTATTGGGTTTGGGGTTTTTTTAATGCTGTGTTAGCAAATGCAGTTCCAGCAGTGTCTCCTTCAAGCAAGGTGAAATTGTGTTAGGATGTTTTGTTTTAACAAAGAAATTTGGAACATCTCTTATATAAAGAGTAGAAACATCTCTTTTCAGAAAAAATCCAATATTCACTTGTATACAATTGGGCTTTTTATCAGAAAGCTTGGAGAGTTTTTATTTATGCCTACCTCTCCAAGGCTTTTTCAGCCACAGCCCTGTTCCTAGTTAGCATTCATGATATTCCAGATGAATAACCACACTACCAGGGGTTCAGCCCACTACCTGGGCTGCTACTATTTCCAGCTTCCAAATGTAATACTCCAGCTTTGTTACAGCTGTTACTCTGAATAGGATGCTTCTTCACATTAGGATGGTTGCTTCTTTGTCACAAAAATGCATTTCACATAGGTCTGGTCATTTGAAAACTAACCTCTATGCCATACCATGTCTATAATCAAGAGAAAAATAGGCAGCTCCAGAGAATGACCCATGCCATTTGTTTAAGATTCCTGACTTATTAGAAGGACAATTCAGTCTCCAGAGCTACAGAAGTAGCCTGGACACCTAAATTGAACTATGTACCTGATTTCCATAGCTGAACCTGGTTGAAATGAAATTTGATGATTTAAAGGAGTCATTTATGCATTCTGTCAATGCAGATGCAACAGCTCTCACTTACCTCACACTCTTAATCCCTGTAGATCAGTTCACAATAGTGGATGAACCTAGCTATTTCTTTGGTGGGATTCATTTGAATGTAGGATTAGCTTTAGTCTTTGTAGTCTACATATAAGTGGACATCAAATTTTAAATAACTCCTCACGGTAAGGTAGGTACCTGATACTTGTATTTGCACTTTCAGTAGAGAATGAATTAAAATAAGGCTTATTAAAGTACTTATTTGCAGTTGTCACCTGCATGTGCTTTTGTTTAACAGAGAGGTATGCAGCAATGTTACTGATGTTTCAAATTCTCTTATTAGTAATTTATTTTACAGACCAGTTTTTCTTTAAAAATAAAGACTTAAAATGTTTATATTCTGGAACCAGCAGATAAATAGGTAAACTAATAAAGCTCACATCTGTGAAACCCTGAGCAATACTTACCCATGAGTGGTACTACATTAAAAATGGGATGGGGAGGGGGAAAAGCAACTAAAAAACAGTGAAAGAGCCTTGCTGAAGGAGCTTGTATTATTTTTAATGTGTTTGTATGGTATACCTTTAAGCATTTTCTCAGTCTGATCACCATATGGCTCCCAAACTCCTTATTTTTCCCTTTAGAAGTATTTTAAACTGAGCTATGCTATTACATCTGTATATGTCTCATTTAGGGTAACTTACACTTTTGGCTCACAACACCAAAAATATTTTCCAGCTCTCAAGGTCCAGTCTAACCTTCTTCCATTTTTAAAGTTCTAAATGAGGAGCTGCACTGCACATGTAACTGAAAGTACTGCAGCTGAACATCTTATAAGGAGAATTTCTTGCCAGATTATATATACCTCATAGTTTAAGCAGGGCTGGCAGCAGTACAAGAGAAGCTGCTTTTTCAGAGTATCAGCTCTTCAGGTTTTCAAAAAGAAATCCACTTGTGTTTCATGATTTAAGAGTTCTAAATTGGGAGGAAAGTGGAATTTATAGAACCCCCTTTTTCAATTGTGTTCTAAAGGTACAAATACATAAACTCAAGTAGTGTTTTACATGGACCTTCCCATTTACTTTGGGTTTGCCACAGAGGAGATACTGATAGTGAACAAATTTGGGTTAAATAATTTTCCTGTCATTTTGAACTTGTTTTTGTCCTTTGTATGAAAATTCCAATTTATCTGTTATCTTCATGGGGCCATCTTTCAGATCAGTTAATCTGTGCTAGGCAAATTCATTTTGTGCCAGTAGTGATAATCTCATAGAGATCTCATAATCTCATTGTTCCACTTAGACAAGAGCTTTATTGTTACTTCCAGATGCTGTCTGGGTCAATTGTGTGGTCTTTGATTGCACACAGGTTTTTTTCTAGCATCTGTCTGAAAAGCCTGGTGAAGTGAAGTACCACTCTCCAGACATCAGCATGGGGCTGGGGCAGTGAGTGATCACAGGGGAGGCCTGTTAGTCATTGCTTGCCTTTTGAATTTGGTGGCATTTCATGTTGTTGACTTCTAGGTAAAAGGCATAAAGCCTTTCTGATAAAGGCTTTTTCCTTGATTACTTAGGAGAGCCTGTTTTGTATGTAGTGGAAATGTCCTGTATTTATATTTGCCTCTAGCATCCTAATGCTGCTTTTTTTCTTTCTGATGGATATATTCAGGAAAAAAACCCCAACAAAATCCTTGTTACTTTAAAATAGGTAGAATATTCCAGGTATTATTATAAACTTCAAATTAGTAGCTGTTACTGCAAGGTCAGAGCTTAATATTGAGGTACAAGCTAGGGGGCTTAAGGCTGTTTAATATCTTGCTAATGGTGTGCAATTCTTTTTGCACAGAAATCTAGTGATGACTTTTTTTAAGTGAGATTAGCTTTTTTAAGTGAGATTAGCTGCAGCTAAATCTGTATTTTTTGAAACTCAGACTAATTTGAAACTGTAATGCAAACAATTGCATGCTGATATAATTCCATAATTAGCAATACATAAGAACAGGGCTGGCAAATTGCAGAATTAGTTTACTTATAGTTAGAATTTAATACTAATAAATTCAGAATGTAAAGTGAAATAAATGCACATACATAGGATATCAGTTTTGCTTTGGAGTGCTGGTTGCTGTTGAAGTTTTAGCCAAAGTGAATGGTGATTGTTATAATTTTTCTCTATTTGCAATAAATGCAACTTGCATATAAAAATATAAATTAATCTCCCGTGTTTTGTCTTCATGACTTCTGCTATATTTCTGTCTTAGAGGTGGAGGGAAACAAGTTTATTTACAGTCAGTGAAATTGCTAACTGTAGAAAAATCTCAGCTCTGTTTGTACAATTTTCAGCTTTATGTTCATGAAACACTTAAAAATTGAAGTAGTGATAAATATGATGTTCATGTTTATTCTAAACAAATATAGCAAGGTAGCTATAAAAAAAGCCATTAAGTTATTCAAGGAACTTCCTTAAAAAGTACTTATTTACCTTATTCCAAGCACAACACTTCTCTGATGGAAGGAAATTTTAACCAGTGATGGCAGAGTGCATGTAGCACTCAGAGGTGAAATAATACTGTTAATTCACTAGTTGCAAATACAGACATTTTCAGAAAGTTGACTTGCCTGATGGAGTCCTTAATATCTCTGTTGATTAACAAAGTTAGAGCTATTGCAGGTAACTAATTAGATTAATATGGGAAAGTTGCCATGTGGAGTTAAAAACCTGATGGACAAGGCATGCTTTTTTTTTCTGTTGTTTTTAAAAATACTGGATCAAGTAACCATTTTGGGAGTGATTATGCAGTACGAGTTACATAGTTAAAATCCCTATTGTCGTTCTGTCTCCCAGAACAAGGCCAGCATTTTCTCTCTCGCTCCCCCAGTTCTGCCTGAAAGGACTGGCACTGCAGCTGAGGCAGCAGCTCTGCACCTCCATGTCCCTTCTCACTTGGCACTGCTGCTTCCTGCTGCTTCCCCTTCAGCTTGTGTCTCTTTTCAGTGCACCCTCGCAGTTCTTGTTACAATGGCATTTTGGTCGTCTAGACAGCTGTTCATTGGAAATTTAACTACACAATGTCATTTTACCTCAATGTCTATGCTATGTGTAGTGTATGAAAACAGTCATGACTAACTCAGGAAATGTTCCCTTCCTCTGCATTTCTGTCCTGTGAGTGTTCGAGGTGAGCCCCAGCATTCAGGGGCACTTCTCAAATATGTGTTTTTTTATTGAAATCACTGTAAAGGAAGAGGGTGCACAGCCCATTCTCAGCATAAAGTGCAGCAATTGTGAAAAGCAAACTTTTTCCATCAATGTCTTTTTTCCTTTAAACCTGTGTACTCACAGAATGCATGAATTACTTCTGATGGAAAAAGAAGACACATTTTAAGAGGATAGAAATAGAGCAACATATTTTGTATATTCAGCAAGTATCATTTCTGGCTTAATCACATATGTCAGCTTTTTGCAGTTTTACATAGCAAATGTTTTTAGTGTAGAGTATTAAAATTATGCTGAGATTAACCAAATAATTTTCTTTTTTCTTTTCTTTTCTTTTCTTTTTTTTTCCCAAGGGAGCTACTATTAAAAGGGATGAACATACTGGTGCAATTGTAGTGGCCAGGATAATGCGTGGAGGAGCTGCAGATAGAAGTGGTAAGGTGTTGCTGTTTGGCACTAGCCATTCAAGAGCTCAGAACAAGATGAGATAAAATGGCATATTTTGTAGAAATTAAATACATCACTATCACAAACGGAAGTATTTGGGCTCTGGACAGTTTTCTAAAGTAATATTTCAGTACTGCTGAAAGTATGCTGATTTTTTCCCCAATTCCCTTGCAGCAAGGTATCTTTGAGTTAGTGGATACAGAGGTGTTTTTATATCTATCATGGTTTGTTTCCAATTGATGACATCCATTTATAAATCATAGAATATGCTGAGTTGGAAGGGACCCATCAAGATCATGAAGTCCTACTCCAGTCCCTGTGCCAGACACCCCAAGAATCACACCATGATGGCATATGCCAACCTGCTGATGGAGGAACTCGGGATGCTGACATTATTTTATGTTAGCACATCCATTTAGAGTTTCAGCTGGTAGTTCTCAAAATAACAGCACATCCTTGTTTCGTTTGGGATGCTCACTACAAAAACTTAAGCAAGAAGTCCTGAATCATGCATTTAGGTGTCTCTTTTCACTGAAGAAAATCTAGGACAGCTGTGTTTCAGTCTTAGATGCAGTAATGGAGTAAATATAGATGTAGGTAGGTAGGTAGGTAGGTAGGTAGATAGATAGATAGACAGACAGACAGACAGACAGACAGATAGATAGATAGATAGATAGATAGATAGATAGATAGAT
>VZUI01039457.1:0-44310 GCA_013401135.1 Cettia cetti
ATCTTCGCGCCGCCCACGTGACTGGCGGGAGGGCGGGCGCGAGGCTCGCCCCGCCCCGGTCCCTGCGCGCGCTTCCGGCGGCGGGGGACGCGTGGCCGCGGGCGCGGAGCGGAGGCTTTCGCGGCGCCGCGGGCGGTGAGCGGTGAGGTCAGCGGGCAGCGGTGTCCTCGCCGCTCTGGGGGGCGGTGGGTGCTGTGGTAGGCGGCGGTGGGAGAGGACCAGGGGAGCGGGCGTGGTGCGGGTGTCCTGACCGGCGCGCTGTCCCCGCAGGGTGCCGAGCATGCTGTCTCTCCTGGTCAGGGCCGCCGCCACGGCCGCCCCGCTGCGCTCGCTGTGCCGATCGTCCTTGTGCTCGCTGGCCCCGTGGGGACGGGCGGCGGGGCTGCCCGCGGCGTGTGTGAGATGGGCCCCGCCGCCGTGGCGGGCTCCCCGCGGGCTGCTGGCCGCGCCGCCGCCGCCAGGGCCGCCGCTGCCGGCCGGGCTGAAGACGAAGACGACGCTGAAGAGGCGCTGCAAGGACTGCTACATCGTCCGGCGGCGCGGGCGGCTCTACGTGTGCTGCAAGAGCAACCCCCGGCACAAGCAGCGCAAGGGGTAGCGCCGGCCGGGACCCCGCAGGGCACAGAGCTGGAGCCGTGTTCAGCTGCCGGGCCCGGAGCCCCCGCTGCCGTGTCCCTGTCGCCGGGCTGCCTCGCCGCCTCCGGGGACTGGGGACACGGGCAGAAATCGTGTGCGTGACAATGTTTCATCTTTGGAACACCTAGAGCGAGGTGCGACCTTGACGGCCCTTGGTGGAATGTCAGGCTTTGGATGCGGAGACCTGAAGTGGGAAAGCACAGCCTTCAGGACCTCTCGTTGTCTTTAAGCGTGAAGCCTTAAAATCACCGCGCTGTTAAATTAGTAAGGGTGAAGCTGTATCACTGGACTCTGAGGTGCATTTGGGTTTAACTAAAGCAAAATGAAAATAAACTCCATTGATGATCGTTACTACAGCACAGCATAGCATGTTTTTTTTCTTAAACACTCTTTCCCCCCTCCCCCTAAGATGTTGATAACAACCAATAGTTTCAAACTCAGGTGGGCAATTTCAGATTCCCTCTAACTTACTTAAAGATTCTGCAAAGCTTTAGACTCACTTTCATTGCTAGGTGAAGCTTAAGAATATTCTTTTTTTCTTATGTCCCTTTGATTTATTAAAAAAATATAGTTATTGATCTAATATCAATATCCAACTATGACAGACAAAAACTCTCACAGTTTAAAGTTAGAAAGTGCATGTTTGTTGCAACGCTGGGCAGCGAGCATTGCAAAGATCACAGGTAATTACAAAGTCTTTTATTTACAAAAGTGTTGAATATACAAATGCATATTCATACCCGTCACTTCCTCTTCTCGGCTTCGTATGCTAATTGGGAGAAAGGCTATTAAGCATGTGTAGTTTGTTCCCTGAAATGAGTCGGGGGTCCATTCTGGGAAGGGGTCACCAGGAATGAGGAAGTAAAATGAGTCTTCCTCCTTCTGACTTTTCTACCTTTTCAATGCATATGTGACAAATGAATCCTTGGTAGAACTTACCTGTGTTCAATGGGTCCTTCAAGCATGGGAAGTCTGCAACTATCTTGTGTCCTTGAGATCTATTTACTACGTTTTTCATTACACACACAGCTATATAAACAAAGTTGACAAGCAATGAGTTACTTGATCCAGGATAGCTTATCTAAGATCTGGCTTCTGTTAACTACAGACAAAGCTTATCTATTTACTTAAGCTAATTCAACAACTATAATCTTAACTTTCTTAAAAATTCTTAATTCTTCAAAATTAATGTCTCACCTTGGAAGAACTCTTTCCTAACAAAGAATGGAGGGAATGACTGCAAGCAGTAATGCCTCAGAGGTCATATAATTGAGCTTAATATGGAATGCAAACCAGTGGGTTGGTATCCATGAATTAATTAGAGCCAAAATTGCTTCAGTCACCAGTGGTATTCCTCACACTTCTCAATATGACTGTGCTTGAGGCAGGAGTGCTTGATCATCTTCTGAACTGCTAGTTTTTAGCAAATGGTACCAAACTAATCTTTTGGAAAACTATCCTGTTTCTGCTACAAGTTTGCCAGAGTACCCCCAGAAAGTGTCCCTGACTTGAAAGAGATGAAATTGGTTGAGCACTGTGTTTGAAGCTGCTGTAACTTTGGATGGTATGATGACTTGAAGACCTTTTCAGCCCAGTTTTAATTCCACAACTTTACAATTGCAATAACTTTTATAATTAATATATTTTTACTCAGTGCTGGTAGACAGTGAGAATCTAAGCCTGTAAAGCTGTGGCTAAGCATTCCAGAGGCAATAATACTGGTTTTCCATATGTTGGGTGGTTTGTCTTTTCGCTCATCTATCTCATCATGAATGAGGGTTTGGAGAGAGAGAGGGGCAGGTTAGTTAAAATACACATCCATCTTAGGGGGCATTCAAATTAATTCATGGCAATGAGGGGAGAGAGAACAGGCTGGCTTCATCTAACTAAAGAGAGACAAATTCAAAATATGTAAGGCTTCTCAAAATCAAAGAACCTTGAAGTAGTGTAAAACTTGCTGTACTTCAAAAGGTTTGATTGAAATTTGGATGCTCATGAAAAAGAACTTCTACCTTCTAAATACCCACAGTTTGTGCATTAAACTAAGATGTAAGCAGAGAGATTTCTTGGAAATATTTGGCACCTTTAACGTGCTTTGATGGGAACTGAAGATTTTAAAAGCTCTGATTCTCAGTGTTAATGGTACACATTTGTAGCTGTGTCTTATTCCAGCAGAACAAAAGGCCTGTGTTCTGTGAACCTCTGTGATACCTTGTGAGTTTAGCTATTAGTACACCTTTAAAGTAAGCTGTGTATGTATGGTCAAAAAACCCAGACATTTCTAGGCCTACCCACTTTTCCAGTGGTTAGTATGGACTGGCCTGTGGATTTGGTACGAGATGAAGTGAGGATCTTTGGTTGGTTGGGCTTTTTAGGAAAGGAAGTTGGCAGATGGTCTTCCTGCCTCACAAAAAGTTCGTCTGACCCCTTGGTTCAGTCAGAAAAAGGCAGCTCACTGGTACAAAACAGATTGTGCTGGTGGGTTATTACTGAGGAGGTATTCAGACAAGGGCTCTCTTGCCAGGAGCAGTGTCAGATGGTTAAGAGACCCCTGAAAGTGTGAATTGCCAGGGTGAGAAGCAGCAATCATTACCTGGCCAGACCTTCTGAATTCAGCGGTGTGTGGGACCTGAGACAAGTTCACTCTGCCAGGCTGGTGTGAAATTCGGTCTGCAGTGAAACGCAGTGAAATTTAGGGCAAGGATTACTGTGCAGCAGAGAGAGGCCCAAATGACTGTTTTCATCTCCCACTTTAGCCTAAGACAAGCTTTTATGCAGTGCTGACTCAACATCTTATTTCAACAACTTAAAATGAGGAAAAAAATTTTCCTAATTAAACCCTTTGAATGTAGGGTTGCTGGTCAGAAACTTGAGATGTGAAGTCATTTGAATTCAAATGTTTATTATAGCTTTAAACAATTCATGTGTCATTGTCTGAACAGTCAGTTTGTGGTACCTGGGGTGGAGCATTCAAAATAATAAAGCATTCATGGCCATCATTGAAACAGCATATATTTGGTTGTGCTTAATAGATTTTGGAAAGAGGATTATAGTATTAGAAACTAGGAGGATCTGAATTGTAATTGTACTCTGCCACTGACTTCTGTATAATCTTGAAAAGGTAATTTTGCCTTTGTCTCAGTTTTTCCATCTGTTAGGCAGGAGTACTGAATCTCACACTTGTAAGTACCATTTTTTACTTGATGACTACAAACTGTTACAGAGATGTTGTAAAAAAATATCACATTCTATACCTTTCTGTGATTTGAACGACATGAGGAAGGTGATTATAGCTGGGGGTGATGCATGTTTATTTTAGGTTTGTTTACGGCAACTGCAAGGTGAGCAGGTGAAATCATGTCAGCCAGTAGTAGCCAGATGGCTAAGGGCTCGATAGCTAAGGGTTCACATTCTTCATTACAGACCTTCTTAATGTTGGCTACTTAAACACCTGTTGGCAAAGGAGGGCATGCACAATAACTACTTAAGTTACTCAGGCCAAAAATTTAGTCCTGGAATACTAAAAATACTAATCTATGTTAGTTCCTTAATTGTATGTGTTTTTTATTTCTCCCCCTGGAGGCTGAAAGGCAGGGGAATGATAAAGAGAGCACGGCTAGAATGTAAAATGTTTTAGGGAGGAAAATAGTACCCAGTAACACAGGAAGAAGAATCCATACACTGAAGACTTAAATAAGACTCAGGCTCAAATTACATTTTCAGTTTTTGGCTTCCTACTGCTTACGTGTCTGTGTTACCCCCTCCACAAAATCTTCACTCTTCTTTAAATCCCCACAGTGGAGTGGGAATGTGACACCTGATGTCTTCTGTGACTGTCTCCACTGTACAATTATGAAAATAATTTGCAGTTGTGAGTGACTGAACTTGCTTAACTCCCCAGAACTGTTCTAGGGAATAAGATTGTCAGATTCCTGATACTCAACAGGTAGAGATGTATTTAGGTCAACTGGAGGATAAATCTTAGAGCTCATGTATATTAATGACTGTCAGACTTTGTGGTCTGTGTGTATGGGAATTACAGTATTGGTTGCTGAATTCAGGACAATAGCTGTTCAAAAATGACAGGTGAGGGAGAAGTCTTTAGGAATTATAGTACCAAGAAGCTGTGTCTGCTTGGATGGAGGCAGTACACCCTGAGGTTAGCTGACTGACAGGTGACTGTTCCAGATTCTGACACCACCACAGTCAGTTTCCTGCACTCAGTTAAAATAATAGCTATTTTTGAGTAATGTAGACACCATATTGTTCTTCCAACTACTCTATTATTTCATCCACAAAAGCAAAAAAAAAAGTACAAGAGTGATATTTCAAAGCAATTGCTAATGCTTTTGCCAAGTATTAACAATTGGATTTTTTCTTTATTTGTAGAGATGAAGTAGGTAAAATTAAAAAATATAAATAAAACTATAAAACAAAAGCGTAAATATTCTTAAGCAATGAAAAAGAAAGTGAGAAGCCAGTCTGCTTTCTCCTCTGTTTAACAGTGCCAACAGACACAACATGCTACTGCTGGCACTGTTTAGAGTATCTTCTGTGTAACACCAAAGTCCTTCTGTGGTTTCAGTGAGCTCCATGCACCTTACACTAAAGCTGATTTATGTCTATCTGCAGCATCACCATATTGCAAAGTTCTGAATCAGTGAGGATAGACACACCTTGATACACACTGCTGAAAACTATTCATTTGCTTTTAGAATGGAAATTAAGGATAAAATTTAATCCCATTCAGTTTAATAAAACTGATTTTACATTTAAATACTTGCATTCTTACTATTGCAGCTCACCAGATTATTAATTTGGAGCTTGAAATCTGTGCCAATTAGGTCCAGAGGCTGAGAAGGGGCTGGATTCTTTCCAACTAGCTGGGACAGTTTGCCTCACCACACCTATGAGGGGGCATGCCCTCACCTGTCCAGTCTCCTCTGCTTTCCAGGGCTGAATTTATCTTCCTGTAGGAATAAGTGAGCTGCCCATGAAGCTGTTATTGAACTGTCACACTTTACAGCCCAGTTTATTTAGGTAAGTAGTGATGTTTTACTTCTATACCTCTGGGAGATAAACTGCAGCAGTTTTGTTATTGCTCCGTATCCCACTCATAGTGGAGGCAGCAATCTTTATGAGAGCTTCATCACAGTGAAGACACTGAACCTGATCTAAAAATGATGAAAGTTGGTACAGAGAGAATATTGGCACCCAAGATGAAGCTGTCACTTGCTGGAGTTATCCACCTGCCTCCAGGAATGAAAAATTTGCAGTTTCATCTAGAACTTTGTGCATCGGTCTTTGAAGTCTGTTGTCTGTAAATATGAATAAAGTGTTGAAAACAAGCAGTATTTTTCAAGAAGCCACCTGTGCTTATGTGCCACATTGTGCAAAAAGGAATAAAAAGTAAATTTTGTGAAGTAATTTGATCTAAAAATAGATTGATTTCATTTAGTGGTTGAAAGTAAGCAAAAAAACAGGCAGGGAATAATTCAAGTCTCTCTGTTGCACATGTTAAAGATTGGTAATGAGCAGTGCTTAAATGAGGAAAAGACTGGGAGCAAGCAGTCCCAGTGTCTATACAGTTTTAAAAGGGACTCATACTAGGAGGGCAATATTTATAAAAGCAGTGACTGGGATATCTAAAATAGGTCAATTTCATGGGATCTTCAGGCTTTAGATAAGAACTTGTGTATTTACTTTGAACTTGTGCAAGTACTTTAGTTTTGCTTTAATTGCTCATCTAGCTATTAAATAACAAGTTGATTTTATGTCACCTGGACATTCATCCTGATCACCAATTGCACAGTCACAGAAAAAAGAACTTATGTGGTGTATTTAAACAAATGAAAATACAGTAAATATGAAATGGTAATCTGGGACTTGATCTGTAGGCCTAAGAATTAAGTTCTACCAGTTCTACATGAAACCTAAAACACGGCTGCAGCCAGAGATCACAGCTCTGGAATTGGATAGATGAGTAGTGGATAGATGAGCAGCCAGTCACACAGCTATGATTATGTTTCAAAATAGCATCACTTCACTGTTAAAAAGGTGAGCTTGATTGCCTTAATTTGCAGTTATCAAATTGTGTTAAGCCTTTCATTCTTAGATTCCTATATTTTTCCTTCAAAAAGCAGCCACTAATCACCCTTTTAAACTTTTGTTAAGATAATCAGATTAATCATCTTTCTCAGTATAAAATATTTTGTCTAACCTTTGGATATTTCTGTTCCCTGTACCCTCCTCTGATTTCTTTTAAAAAATATGGACACAGGAACTGTAGGTAGAATCTACCTTAGTGATGCTGTGCACTGGGGTTAAAATGCTCCTGGATTTTGTTCTCAGTAACCTTCTGCTTCCTTCATTTGAAGATAGCATCATTGCTATGGATTTCTGTAAAGAATTTGTTTGCTGTCAGTTTTTTATGGCCTGTAAAGGATTTACATTTCTTAACACTTCCCTTCTGGTTAACACAGCCCTCTCTTCTGCAGGGGTAGCTGCAATGTCTGATTTCTAGATGTATGACTTTGCATTTGAAGGTAACAAAACGAAAATGGGTGCAGTGTGCTAAACATCACAAAATTTTAATCATTGCTCCATTATTATTACTACTTTGCTGATTTTTTTAACCTGAACTAATGAGTGTTTGATTTATATAACACCCAAATCTCTCATAAAAAATAACAGGGTGTCTATCATTGTCTTAATACATCTGAAACCACAATGAAAGACATTCAAATTTCATGGTGGTTCCCATTTGCAATTGTGTTTGGACATGTTACTCAAAAAGTTGTGAATTCATATATGTATACTAGGATTTTTTATTTTTTTTTTCAGTTTTGAAATGTAAGGCGTATCGTGAGTCAGTTTGAAAGACTTTGGTTTTGCTCCTGCATCTTGCTCACTTGATCATCTTCCCTGCATCCATGACAGAGAGTTTCCAGGATGCTTTCTTTGGACAAAATCCAGACTCAGAAACAGTTCAGTGTCTAGACATAGCTAGCTTAGCACTGTCTAAGACTAGTGTCATAGTCTTATATTCAGTATGACTGGTTCCTTCAGCCCATCCCAGGCCTCCAGTACTACTCCAGCTGGCCTTGATGTCTCACACTACTTGATACCGTGGCCTTCTGCACACAGCATACATTCTCAACATTATCCAACAAAAGCACAGACACAGAAGGCTGCAAGTCACCATTCTCACTGTATTGGGCACCTTGAAAAAAATATGGCTTTTAAAGAACTTAAGATTTATAATGTGTAATGTTCAAAGAATGGTCAGGAGCAAAAACAGGCAAGGAAAGGCAAAAATATTTTTATGAAAGATCATTTCTGGTGAGTTTAGGGTGCATCCCAGCATACTTCTTGAAAAAGTGAAGAGCAAAATTAAGTGGATCTGACATTAAGGCTCACAGGGAGAGGTGGCATAGCAGGGTGCCAAGTGTGAATCAGAAAACGTCTCTGTGTGCCACAAGCAGAAAGTCAGAGAGCTGTGATCGCAGGGCCACAAGCTAGAGGCCATTTGTGTTAAGGCCTTTGAAACATTCATCATTTAGGCTCCTCTTAACCATGACATAGCTGTATTCTCTCCAGGCATGGAAAGTGCTGCCTGTGAGGAGTATGGTCACAGTCAGCTCTAGGACACTTTGTCCACAGAATGGTGACCAATGGAAAAAGTCATGAAGGCAATGGATAAACTACAACTCCCTGTTATGCTGGCAACTACTTAATATTATTTAAATAAACACATCAAATTGCATATTAAGTAAATTATTTAAATAAACACATCTGCATTGAATATTAAGTGTCTTTTGCTAAAACGACTCTTCAAACAGTCTAGAACTTCCCCCCACTTCTAGTCTTCTAATTCCATCTCTACTTATATTCACAACTTGTTTATACTTATGCCAACATTATCTTTTCTGTTAAAAACCGCTTCTGTTCCTGGAGAATTTACCTGCTTGTTATTTATTTCTAGGTAGCTCCCATGTCCTTTCTCAAATCTTTGTGTTACTAAGCTGAATAAGTCCTTTTAGTCTTTTCTCATGAAGCAGATGTTTTGTTCCTCTCATCATCCTAGTGACACTTTGGTGTAATATTTGAATCGGCCTTGTAAGAACGGTAATATATTTTATGAGATCACTGATATTGTTAGGAAAAAAAAAATAATAAAACTTTTGGGTAGACAAGTCATTCTCACATATGCCAAACCTTACCAGCTGTTTTTTTGAACTGTCTTAATTGTCTTTTGAATGATACTGCCTCTGCCTACTAGCATTCCCTCTCATACATTCTTGGACATGATTACTTACACCATGCACCTTTTGAGTTAATCTTTCCTGAAATATTTTACATAATTCTGTCCTCACAAATATTTTTGTGTTTGCCAGTATGGCAGATGAATGTCTACCTCATGTCTTTTGGAAACATACCTCACCCTACATATTTCAGGATTGCCTTTGGACAGCTCACTGGCCATCTGAGTGACTTCAGGGAGTAACATGCCATGGATATGTCCTCCTCAGAGCACACCCTGTCAGAGGTCTCCCCCCAGAAGAGGGAATAAGGTGGGCGCTGCGATGTGGGAAACCTGTCCAGTAATTCATGCTTGTGCAAAACAGCTGATCTAACAGCTTGGAGACTCCCTCAAGGACACACAAGCTGCATTTGTTATACCATTTTGAGTGAAGAGGATTTCCTTCCCAAAAATCTTGTTCTCAGCTCCAAATGATAGATGATCCTGCCAAAATTATATAATAATTATATGTCTTATAAAGATGAATTATATGCTTTGTAGGATATAAAGAGTACTCTTCTCAAACAGTCTATTTTTAGCAATTTCTTAAGAAATTTTGTGCAGGTTAGTATATGTAAAGGTTTGACTGGACTCACCAATCTTCCTCTTTTTTTAATAAACCAGCATAAAGTAGAATTTATTTACATAATGCAATGATCCATGAAGGTTACCATAACATCAAGGGACCATATTAACCGCTTGAATGGAATTCATTAGAAATTAACTACCACTTAAATTAATTTTCCCACATTCACAAGGCTGTAATGGTGGAAAAAGGAACCGTCCATCAGTGTGTACTGACAGGAGAGCTGTCACTGCTTTTATTTATAGGTGAATACATTAACCCATGAAGCAGCCTTTTCAGACAAAATCTTGAGCTTCTGTACAAATAAGCTGCTTCAGAAGACTTTTAATAAGTATCCCAGCCTCAGTTAAACATGAACACATACTTCAATGCTTTTGCCACTGGCTATATGTATTGCAGCCTTTTCATAGGCACAACAGAAAATTTGCTCCTAAAAAATGCAAACTGCACACAGTATGTAATGTATTTTCAATGGATAATATAATTCATTAGATCTGGTTATATTGTATTACCAGTATTGGTAAAATTACACAAATGAAAAATCATCCATTGGTTCTTCATCTTTTGTAGTTTATAACCTGGTTTGAATTTTTTAACTCTCTTACAAGTGATTATATGTATAGGTCTTCAAACTGTAGGATGAAAGCAAATGAGACTTCTACCCACCTGGGACCTAGATATATTTGGGCAAATTTACTGCATTGTAATCATTTGCATAAACTAAGATGAGAAAGAGCTTTGTGTGACCTGTTAGATGACCATAGTTGTTAAAAAACAATACAGCATAAGAGATGGGTGTCTTTTATATATGTAAACATCAGAGCTGAAATTATCTCAGGACAACCTCCTGTACAGTTTAATCCAAAGAATTTTTTCATGTGTAATTATAGCTCAGAGCTAAAAACTGGCCCTTACCTATCAACAGCATTTTGTATTTTAACAGTCTAAGTTCAATAAGAAAGGATTGTTAACTTTTTAAAAACACCCGCTTAAGTATTAAAACAACTAACTAAAATAAATTTTACCTCTTTCTTCTGTTGGGTGCTACATTATGTAATAAACAGTGGTGACACAACATCAGATGAGCCTGTGTGCCAGCAGTGGTGTTCACTGAAGTGTAACAGTCTCACTGCTGTCCAGAAAGAGAAAATACAGAGGTTGCAGTGAACTTCACAGCATTCTAAACACTTTCTCATAGGCTCCTCCACGATTTCCTAGCAGTGTTAAAGGAAGTTTCAACACACAGTTTCTCATATGTGGCCTTTCCAGGTATTTCTGTGAATTAACTGCTGTGTTCAGACACTTGACAGGCTTAACAAATATACGAGCTTTTCCTGGGTTACCCACAAGTCCCTCAAAGGAAACTAAAGGCTGTCCTGATACTCCAGTGACAAAATTGCTTGCTCTTACTTTTTATGTCATTCCCTCTCAACAGATTCTTTCTAACAGCTTCTCAGGAGTATTGAGATGTTACATGCTATGAGCTAAAAATACAAACTCTGTAAGTGAAGAGAAAATATTTTACAAGCTTAGCCCTCTGATGGTGTATGTAGTTTTCCATTCCAATTTTTTAAATACGGCTATAGTATGCTGTTCAGCTATGCTGAATTAAAATCTCAGTATTACCAAAAGAGTCTATGGTTGCAGATAGGTCAGTCTCAGACTGTTGTCACACATCTTAACAAAAAAAAAAAAAAATTGTGTTCACTTTTTTTTTAGTTACACTTTAAGTTGCTAAGCTGAAAATCTGGAAGTACTTCTACCAATGTCTTGGGATGGTATTTGTTTACAATATAGATAAGTGATTCTCAGATGTTCCCACAGCAGCCTGAGGAGAGCTGGAAGCTGGCAGCAGACTAGCCACTCTCCTTCAAAAGTAGCAACTGCCACCGGTAAAATTATGATTTATTTATTATTTAATGGCTTTAGAGCATTTAAAATTCTTACAAACACTATTTTGTCTAATTCTTCCACATTTCATGTGGCACTGCCTTTTAGTTTGTCTGATTTGTACACACTAATGTACACACATAATGGATAATGGGAATGAGTCAGACTAACTAGAAAATCATGCCATTTTACTTAGTTCTCATTGGGGACTACAGTTAGTTTGGTTAATTGATACAATATTGACTAGGTAATGACTCTCACTTCTGTCAACATTTTTACATTTGTTAAATTCCCCTGCCTGATTCTGCTTTTCTGCTTTATTTCTTTTTAAAATTTAAACATCTTAAAAAAGGCTCTTCTCAATTAATGCATTTCATGATTGAGGAACACTGAAATTAACTTTTAGCCAATTAAATTTTTACGAGTATTTGCTATTGTCGACAGTAGTAAAAACTTCTGTTTCAGCCACATTAATAATTAATTTAGAAGCACATGCCTGAAATACTTCCCCACATGCAAAGGAGTTGTTATTCTTCCACAGCTTCCCTCACAGTCATCCTGGTGACTCCCTTGGCACTGGTACGCCATTATTTTGTTGGCAGCATTTTGATTTCTGCATGGTTATGATTAACCTGTACAATGTGTTCCTCTTAATGCAAAGCTGTTTTCTTATCCTGCAATTCTACAAACTGGAAAAAGCATATAGCCGCAGGCCACACAGAATAATACCAGTGTCAAGCTTTAAAAAACATATTTGTTTTGTGTCCTCTAAGGACAAATGATAGACATGTAAAAATGTTTTCTCTGTTTCTCTTTCATGGAATACTTACTTTAGAATTAACTTCTGTCACAGAAAACACAATTTGAAGTATCTACTTTATTTCTGAGCATTTCTGCTATAAAGAGGGAAAATAGTACATTGTGTATGACATGTGTGATTACAAGGTTATAGAAACTCTTTATGTTTCTCTAGCTGTTATGGTTTCCCCTTAAGAAAGCTTGTCACTGGAAATGTAAGAGCATTCTTCCTTCAAAAGAGGCAAGTATATAGTACTCTCAAGCAGTGTAATTAATGTGATTTTTAATTGTTTTACAGTACTTTAAATTCCCACCCCTCTGAAGCACTCTTCATGCAATCCAGTCTTGTATCTGTTTTGAAATGGGTCAGAGGAGGAGAAAAGATATTTTTATGATTCATTCTTAAGTGTTCTGATGACTACACGTGCTGTAACCCATTGCTTCATAAACACATTCTGTCTTTAATTTTTCCCTCTTCAAGTTACAATCACCCCAGTGTCCTTTTATTCATAAAGACTGCTCTTTTACATACTTTCTCTGTCTTACCTATTTGTTAATTCTGTTTCTCTGTGATACCAAGCATACTTCATTGCATGCTTCATTGTCCGGGTTTTAGTTTCAGCTCCAGTATATTAAATGTTCCCACCCTTTTGCTCCATATTTTATAGCCAACTGTACAGAAGCGTTAAAAGCCTTTCTTGAGCAAAGAGAAAGATGAGTCTTCTTAATGTGGAATTCTCTTCCTTCAGAAACTTGATTGACCCCAAATCCTATGACTCCACAGTCAAGAAAAATAAAACTTATTCAAGGCAAAAAGTATCTCAGCAACACATTTCTGAAGTTAAAATAGTAGATATTTTCTCTTTTCTCCCTTTTTGCTTCCTGTTGAAATAAAGAACCTGTATATTAACTTTTTTTAGAAAAGCAGGTTAGCTGTATGATTTTTTCTGAAGTCTACATGTTGTTAGGTATTTTATGTATCTGTGGTTTTGATAAAAAAATGTATTACTATATTAGATTGAAGACTACTTTTTCTTTAAAATCCCTTATTTTCTGTCTCAGTTGTCATAGTGAACCTGATCATAGAAAAAGATTTCCAAGAGTCAGGAATTTCTGATAATAAAAGCGAGGCAGGTTGGAAAGATCTCTTAGAATCACAGGGCAGGTGGCCAGGTTGGAAGTGACCACAGTGAGTTGTCTGGTCCAACCTCCCTGCTCCAACAGGGTCATCCTAAAGCACATGGCACAGGATTGTGTCCAGATAGTTCTTGAATATCTTCAGTAAGGAGGGCTCCATACCCTCTCTCGTCAACCTGTTCCAGTGCTCAGTCACCCTCACAGTGAAGAGGCTATTCCTCATATTGAGGTAAAACATCCTTGTGTTGGTTTCTGCCCATTTTAATCCTCAACAGCACCAAGAGCCTGCCTCTTTCCTCTTGACACTCTCGCTTCAGATACTTCTAGACATCAGTGAGATCCCCTCTCTGTTGTCTTGTCTCGAGGTTGGGCAGGCCACGTTCCCTCAGCTTTTCCTCATAAGAGAAATGCTCCAGTCCCTTAATCACCTTTGTTGCCCTCCTCTGGACCCACGCCAGGAGCTCTGTGTCTCTCTTGTCCTGAGGAGCCCAGAATTGGACACAGCACTCCAGACGTGGCCTCACCAGGGCTGAGTAGAGGGGCAGGACAACTTCATTTGATTTGCTGAAAGTGCTCTTCTTAATTCATCCCAGGAAACCATTGTCCATCTTGGCCACCAGGCTACACTGCTGGGTCATGGACAGCTTGTTGTCTGCTAGGACCTCTAGGTCCTTGTCCACAGAGCTCCTTTCCAGCAGCTCAGCACCCAGCCTGAAGTCATTCTCCCCCAGGTGCAGAACTCTGTATTTGCCTTTGTTGGGTTTCAGAAGGTTCCTCTCTGCCCATCTCTCCATCCTGTTGAGGTCCCTCTGAAGGGCTGCACAGCCCCCTGGGGTACCAGCAACTCCTCCCAGCTTTGTGCCTTCAGTGAATTTTCTGAGAAGGAACATGGCCCTTCAGCCAAGTCACTGATGAACAAGTTTAATACTGGGCCCAGTATTGAACCTTGGGGGACACTGCTACTGACAGGCCTCCAACTGGACCCTGTGTCACCAATTACAACCCTTTGCAATGTGCCATTGTGCAATGTGCCAGTTCTCAGTCCGTCTCCCTGTCCACTCATCCACTCCACACTTCCTGAGTCTGCCTATGAGAATGTTGAGAGAGACACTGTTGACGGCTTTGCTGAAGTCGAGGTAGACAATAACACTGCTCTCTCCTCATCCATTCAGGAAATTGTTTCATCACAGAAATAAATCAGGTTGATCAAGCATATTTTACCTTTAGAGAATCCATGCTGACTACTCCTGATCACCCTCTTGTCAACCATGCAGATAGAGATTGCTTTTAGAATGAGGCACACCATCATCTTTCATGGGATTGAGGTTAGGCTGACAGGCTCATCGTTCTCTGGCTCCTGCTTCTTGCTCACCCAAAAACTGGGTGATATTTCATTTCTTCCAGTCCTGAGGCACATCCTCTGATCATCTTGACCTTTCAAAGATTATTGTGAGCAGCCGCTCTATTAGAGATCTTGGATGCATCATCAAAATAGTAGTAAAAGACAGTACAAGTTTGACCTGAATTGATCATATTCCACAAACTGTATCCACACTGTAGTGAACTGACTTCTCTATGCTTTTAAAAGTTGTGCCAGGAAGTCACACTTGGCACCCAGTCAGCTCATGAAGGCTCACCTTCACCTGCAGGGTGACCACAGCACACCTCCTTGGGAGGAGCAATAGGCAGAATACTGGGGATTTAGCCAGAACATGAAGTGTCCAGGACTGGAGAGCCATGGTCACTACCCAAGAGTTTACTAGTGAGCACCCAAGAGAGGACCTCCAAGCCTTGAGAGGGAAGTCATCCTTTCAGGTAGTTTTTGTGTCACTTTGTGTCACTGGGGAACCAAGAGCCAGCAATGAGAGTCCTTCTTCAAAGCTTACTCTTTTCAGGGACTACAGCAACGGGCCAGCTTGGCCTGGTGGATCTCACCATGGTGTGTGGCTCAGTAGTAGCCTCAGCTGTTGTACAGGATGATTTTTTCCCTGGTGTCATTAGGGCAGGCTTTCACGGGCCAGTTCCCTACCATATGCTTTTGGGATCCAAGCACTCCTCTGTGCTGGTTCTAGCCAAGGAGACACTGAGAGGAACAGCACAGCATCCCTCTGTGTTGGTAGTATCTCCATGGACCTGTCTGCCACAGAGAAGACTCCTCATGGAGAAGCAGTTGAGCTAAAGACCTCTGGAAGGTGAGGAGTTCCAAAGGATCCTGCATATTTTCTTCTTGGAGTGGAATTACAAGAAATTTATGAATGTATTTGATACAGGTGTATTTTAATTAAATGTAAAATTCCAGCAGGTATTATTGAAATACTATCATCTGAGTTTTGTGGAGCATGCTGTAAAACAGTGACAAAGCAGTTAAACAAAGAAAGAAACACCAAGAATACCAACAGATAATGACTTAAAAAGAGAGAAAAGTTGATAATAACAGAAGTGCGGATAAAAATAACAACAGCATTAAAAAAACAAAAATAAAATCATTTTAATACAGCAGAATAAAAAAGCAAATAAGCTATATGGATCTTAGTTGTCAGTTTAACAAAATATATCAAACCAGCTATATGGATCTTAGTTGTCAGTCTTTGAGCAAGACTGTAGAAAATGTAGATTTTTATCTTTATTTTGCCATGTGAACTAATTGCTTCAGAATTAAAAGAAGGTGTTATCATACTGATGGTACCAAGATAGAACAGAAATAAACACGTGTTCTCCCTGATCCCCATCCCATAGTAGTAATGAAAAACAAAGATAAAAGGAAAGATTATTCTGTCTGTAACAGTTAGCCTTGTTAACATGTCAGCTTCTCCTGCTCTGGTTTAATGGAATATCAAACAGGTTGTGCTCCCACTTGCAGCCATGGAAGTGCTGACTGCTGCATATCTGAGGCCTTTGGCTTCTCTGAAGTCATGAGGAATAACCACAGGTGTCTTTCCTACTGTTCAACTGTTGCATTTGGATGTGCACTAAAAATCTGATTAGTTCATCAATGAACAAAGCTAATTTCTGGGCAGCTTCAAAAACTGTATATGTACACACACATACACATATGTATATACTTTGAAAAAACCCTAGGTCACAATTTCTCCACATAATATATTAATTATTTAAAGCAAACTTAGGCTTCTATCACACTTTCTTTCCTGAATACATGCTTGAAAATTCTTATAAATAAAAAGACGAGATTTTATGGAAAGGTTGACAATGGGTTTCCATTATTTTGGGACAGCAACTATGAAATTGAAGGAAATAGGTTCTTGTATTTATGACTGCCCTTTGAAAAGTATAATTTATTAATGGAATTTCTTCAAAGATCTACTATTTCATATGGGCTGCACCATTGCTTGCTTTCCAGACATTTTAGTTCACTTAGACAGGAAATATATCACCCATTCTGGATACAAAGTATTAGTTACTTCCCCTTAATAAAAGGGCTTTGAGCTTTGTTGTGATGTTTCTGTTGTTTGTAAAGTGAACTAAATGGAACACTTAATGGCTTCTGCTTGGACCAGCACACTGTTACAGGCTTTTCAGCAGTGATGGTCACAGGTAAATATCTGATCATCATCATCATCTGTCAGTGGTCCTAAAAATACCCCTTCTTTGGAGGCACAGTAATCTCTGTTGGGGATCCAAGGAGTTCAGTACCCAAAAATACCCTAAGCCCTAACTCACGCATCTGCTGAATGCACCAGCAAAAGAAAATTGTGGAAGTGCTTGGGTGGTGTTTTCATTTGGTTTTTATGTGATTGCAGTGGGTCAATTAGTAATTTTAGAGAATAAACAAGATGACAACTGCTTAGTAGCAGAAGGCAGAAAGAAAGAACTCATCAGTACTGCCTACTCCCACTCCCATCGTCCCGTTCACATTATCTCAGTCACACACCGTAATTGGACGGTAAGGCAGCAGTTCTTTTTTACACAGCATAAAGATATACAAATAACAAGCACTAAATAAGAAACATCACACCACATCAAGATTAACAAAAGTAATAATGCTGACCTTGCTAGCATTCAAGTCTTTTCAACCGCAAATAATCTTCCATCCTGACAGGGAAGAGCAAGACACCTAATCCTCTAGCATGTTCATGATAGAAGAATTGCCACTCCTTCCCAATTAATCATTATCAGAGACAGTTCTCCCATACTTGAAAAGATTGTTCCTTAGTTCTTTGCCAGCTAAGACTTTGCTCGTACAGAAATGCCAGCCAGAGTTCTCTTAACTTTGGTCCAGTAATAACCCTTGTGCTTGAGATCTAGCATTTCCCATTTGCCCAAGCTCAAATGCTCCTCCAATGGCTGTTGGGTGCCCTTGCCCCGGTAGCTAAAAGAAAAGCATATCTAAATACTATTGAGGTTTTCTGTTGATCAAAACCAAAGTCTGTTTGTGTTTTTGTAAACACAGTTTGGGTAGAGCTTTAGCACTGTATGAAGATTAATGACCCTTTGAGGAGTCCTGCAGATTTCATTTGTATTCTCCACATTATGCTTTCACACTTTCAGAGAGCGTTGCTGAACTTCTGAACCACTTTGTCAACCCTGTTAATTTGACAGTGATTTACATCTCTCTTAATTCATACTGGAATATCTTCAGCTATAGCTATTTGTTAGTTATTCCACTCAGGAGGAAAAATCCTGGATTCATTGCCTCAGCACAAGCTGTCAACACATCCAGCTGAGGAAATGACCTTGACTAAGAGCACCCATTTTTTTAGCCCATGTTGGTACCCAGGTGTGTGTGTAATAGAAGTCCGGTGCATTGTATATTGTTTTCTTTCCTCACTTAGCCCTAGAACTCTACAATCTTTCTCTTCCTCCCTGAAAGAAGAAGAGAAAAGATTGTCCTTTATAGAGAAGTATATATGTACAATCAGATGAGACAGTATTTATATTTACATTCAGGTGTTTTTTCTATAATGACTAGAAAAAACATTGGAAGTTCAAGGCTATACCTGATGAAATTCTTGCAAAAGCTGACACAGTTACACTTGTGGTTAAAATTATTCAGTGTACTCTGACAACATACACAAACAGCAGTCAGCACCTCAGCTCTGCCGAGGTCTGCTTGCTCTTACCTGGAGATACTGACAGTGTCTCTGGAAGGACAGGCTGCTAAATCAGCAAGCTGCAGAAACATCTGCAACTGCTGCAAACCTTGCTGAACCGATTTTCATGTTGGAGAAGCAGCTGAAGCAGGGACTGACTGCCTCATAGGGCACTACTGATTTTACAAGTGATTTTAGATGGTGTCATCTATTACAATATCAACATGTTACAAAAAAATTAGATATGTGCCTTTAGATATGATTGAATTTTTTCACATTTTTTATCCTTAATCCAGTGTATCTAAATGCATTTTCTTTCCTTTGAAGGACTATCAGCACATATACTTTCTCTTCACACATACTTTTTAGGTGGTAAGAGGCCATCTGGAGAGGGATAAGCTGTGGACAAGGATTTCGACATTTCTGTTTTCATCTGTACTAATCTATGGCACCTAGAGGCCTGAAGACTTCCATGAAGTTTGTCCTAGAAATTAGTGTGTCCTAAATGTAACAAGGACAAGAACTGAGGATACATCTGTGTGAAGCAATTATATGAACTTCAATATTTATGTATATTTAAGGCAAATTACATGTATATCTATGACGGGGGTGTTATGTGTAAGTTTGCTGTTACAGATCTACCACCAAGCTCAATAAAGATCTTTTGATGGAAAAGATTAGCAGTAAGCTTGTAAGAGGCAACAACAGTCTAAACTTCTAAGTCTGTACTTTAAGACTGAAAATGAGAATTGCAGTCATTTTACTGACAGTCTCTCCACAAGATAATATAAAATGACTTCTGAGGTTTTTGGGGTTTTTTCTTGAATTTTCACACTAGTGAAATTCAGATAGTACTACAACTGAGACTGTTGCATAAAATTCACCGTGTGGTTCACAAAAGTTCCTTGGAAACTGAGAATAAGGCAAGGAGCTCTGGTTTGGATAAGGACATCACCTTTGTAAGGTAGTAATTTTTATTCTTTAAGGAAGTTGCTATGTTTCAGACTTTAAAAGTGCAGACTTTCATAGTGAGAATGAGTGTTTGTTGAAGGGAAACTGCTTTCCATATACACTACTGTCTGTTATATTTATCTAGAATAAGAGTTGTTAAGTACTTGAGTTTCTGGGAGGCAGGCTCACTAGCACTATTAATAATTCTATGAATTGTAACAGAAAAGTAAATTTTCATGAAATACACATTTCTTGCCTGGATTTTTTTTTTTTTTTAGTTCTATTGATTGTCTAAGTGGAAATGATAAATACTCCTACAGATTTTTTCTTTAACCTCTGGAAGAGACTTGTACATAGAAGGCTTAGCTACATTATTTTCATATCCTTATATTATAAAAGAACTCAATCTTTAATAAACACTTTTTTAAAAACAACAAAATCTACAAAAGCTTTAGGTGCTTCATGTGATATATGTATATCATAACCATAAATGTGTATGAAGTTGTTTATACTTAACAGTTTATGCCTTCCTTGCAAAGCAAGTTTTGCAGGAAATTGAGAATAGAGAATACAGCAAGTTTGGTTTTATTTTTAAAATTATGGTCTTTTGTATTAATCTTAATCAAGCATTGCAAAAAATCAGCAACTATTTGAATTAAGAAGTTAGGTAGCAGAATAGAATCTCTGTAAGAGCCCTTTCATCAATAGGAATCTGAAGGCATTGTCTGGTACACAAAGAATAACAGAGGTGTTGCTTTGTTGACTTTTTATATATTTTGTTTTCAATTTGTCAGAAAAAGAATCTTAGTTTCAGAGAGACTGCAAAATAGCATAAATACCTATCACTAGGAACTGTCTGAATTTAAATACCAAAGCAAAAATACTCATCACTTGAGGAAGCTTCTTTGCATACTTTCAGGGAGAGGTGAAAGGCACATCCTCAAAGAGAAAAAAAATCAGGGTTTCCAATAGATCAAATCATTATTATTCTAATTTTAATGCATCTCATAAGCTAAAGCTGAGGATGGATATAAAATGTTAAGAATGGAGAGAACATTGTAGAAAAGGCAGAATGTTCAGCATATATTTGTTACCTGGCCTAACAGGTAGGGCATCCCAGCCTGCCCATGGTTAGTGTGGAGACACCTACAAGGAGTCCTTCTTTAAGCTCCTCCATATTTCTCCCACTAGTCCTACAATTTTTTTAAAAAATAATATTTTTTTAAAGTGTAGGTTGTCAGACAACTAAATTAGGGAGGTACAGAGAACAATCTTGCACAAAAAGTTAATTTAAATCCTCCTTGGCCATTGCAGGTATTGAACCCAACTTCCATATTCTGAGTGAATGTTCTGCTTTCCAGATTAAAAAATGGTCTTTAACCAGGCAGTAATTTTTCTTGAATGTGACTTCTTTTTGTTTGACTGTGTTTTAAATGGATGTATCTATATTTTTGGCTGCCAAATCCAGTCTATAGAGAAGCTGCTTTGAGTCTATAGACTGCTGCTGACCAACTGTGTGATATGGGCAGAGAAGCAGATAATTTCAGTCTTGCTTCAGCATGAGAAGACAATGAGCATAAACAAGCAGAGCTGGAACAGCAAAGTCCCTCCTGCCTGGATAAGCTGCAGAAGACCCTCTGCTTCTCTAAATTTTCTGAGTCAAAGATGGAGGCATCAAGGATGTTTCAATGCTTCAAGAATGAAGGGTGCCTGAGCAGTTTTTGGGATTGCAGCTTGGCTTGTGGTCTGTCTAACACCTTTTCCCACCTTCCATCCTCCTTGTGTGAGTGACCCAAGCCAGCAAGCCTCTGGTGGCTGGAACTAACCCCATTACACCTACTCAAGTATGTCTGCTGTAGCCAACAGAGAAGGCAATGCCCCTCCATCAAAGGGGAATAACGATTTTCTTTTCCCTCCTAGATGTTTTGAACCATACAGATGAAAGTCTTGCACAGGAAGTAAGTTCCCATTTTAAAACAAGCCTGCAATATTGTTTGCCTGCAAAGAAACAAAGGTTACATGTTTCAAAAGTTTGCACAGTAAGTACTTACAAGCTGCACATTGTTTTTCATTACCAATGATTTGTTTTCTTGCAGAACAACTTCTTCTAAAATATTAAACACAGTCAAAGTGACTAATGCATTTTTTTAATCTAAGAACTGCTCAATTAAAAATTTACAATGCAAGCAATTTTGATTTCTGCCGACAATAGTCAAAACTTGTGTATAAAGATTAATTACTTATAAAGTAAAACACATCTTTTAAAAACTGACATTAAAATTGCATCTTCACTGTGTGTTGGATTTTATTCTACTGTTTTTAAGCAAAGGACTTCTGACGGACTTTTGGTAAAGTTTCATACTGCTGATAGAAATGCACTGCCTGATGGAGTAGTTTTGCCTGCTTGCTGAAACCAAGAAGAAAACCATATCTTCTTGTTGTTTTGGTTCTGATGCATCCATTATACCCCATAGCTATCCAACTAAGCCATATTAAAAATACATGGAATTCTAAATTACATTATAGTGAATTATAATCTTACATCAAAGGATACTCATATTTCAGCTAAAATTAGACAACTTTGTTAAAATAGTCTTCAAAAATATTTGTGCTTTTTTAACACTAACATTTTGTACTGACTCTACATGATTGAGTTTTCTAATGACAGCAAAATATATATTTCTTTCACTATACCAAGACTGCCCTCTAGAGTCTCATTGGGCCAAATTAATCTGTGGTGTAACCTCTCCAGAATATCTTTGAAATGTACATATTTTTACAGGGCCCATTTTACAGTGCTGCAATTTGAATGACACAACGGCTGCTTAAAAAAAGTAAGTAATACAGTTTCAAGACAAAGATGGGAATTCTTTTCATTTACTGTGAGCTCTGATACTCATTGCGAAAAAAGAAACCTCCTCTTTGCTGTACAAATTTCTCATTTTGAGTCGTAAAATATTAGAAAAATTATGAAAAAGAGACTAGTTTTAATGTTTTCCTAAAACCACATGGGAAATATATGTGTCTTTAAAAGATATCAAGGGGAATGCATGCACAATAACTGAATTAGGCTGGTACTTGTTCTTTCTTTACAAGTGTTAAAAGGCAGCTTTCTCCCCTCTGAGGGTTGGATTAGGCTTCCACTGGAGCCAATGGCAAACCCTAAGTAATCAAGGAAACAGAATTATTGCACTGATTGCCAGAAGCATTTGTATTCAGTTGTTAAATTAATAATGGGTATCTGGTTCAATAAACAGTTGTGTTTCCCATTAAATTGCAGCTGCAGTGCTGCTTCTTATTACTTACCAATATATTATGCAAAAAAAGCAAGGAAAAGAGTACAAATGGGAAGTAAACAGACCCACACAATAAGGTTTTACATTAAAAGATGCAATGAAACAAACTTTAAGTGCACACTTTCAACCACACGCCACCTCATTTTCTTGGAACAGACACTTATCTTCAGATTAAAGGAATATAATTTTTAATTACAACTGTAATTTAAATTAAAGAATGTAATATGTAAGATTTTTTTTTTCTTCCTCAAAGAATGGAATTTTCACTTATTTTGGTGTTTCCTTGCTCCCAGTAGGACGGGCTTGTTTGAAACAGGTTGCATTTTGTATTTTTTATATGTATTCTGGGGCAAGTCTTGAATTAATGGCCCCACCAAGGTGACAGAAATTGGCCTCATCAGAAAAAGTCAAAAGGATTTGGTCCCCCATTGATATTTACTAGAATCTGCATTCATTCAATAATGTTTATCTTTACTCTCATCACTCTGTAGGAACCAAAAAAAAAAAAAAATCAATCAGGATCACGACAAATGGCACAAAACTAGAAACTGATTTTTTGACTATAGTTCTGTTAAGAATCAACCCCAGTCCTGTGTTATGTGGTCCCAAGTTCTGGCAATGTAACTGTATCTGTATTTGTCTTAGCAGGGAGATCCAAGTCTGCTCTCTTGTGAGGAGCTGTGCAGTTATTCTGGGTAATTGTGACTGCCATGTGAAGAGTTCCAGCCAATCACTTTGGACATCAAGGGCCAATTTCACATTGTGTGCACAGAGCATGCAGAAGAAACACTATACACACAGAATACACAAGTCTTTTCTTTCTTTGAGTAGGTTGCAGACAACCTGGGAAATATTTCCTTAGTATAACAAAGCAATAACTTACAAACATTATGTTACACATCATAGACCTAAACGAACAAAAACACCTACCAAGTAAATTTTTTTGTCATCTAAAAGAAATGATCGGAGTTTAATCTGACAGCCACTGCACTCAATGGAACTCTGTCCATTGAGATGAGCTGGCTTCTTACTAACCCCTTCTTATCCTCTGTATACTTGAAATAGCAGGAATCAATTTAGACCATCTCCTAAATGTATCTACACAACCTAATGATCACAGGATACTAGATGAAGAATACAAACACCTCAGACATTTTTCTGTTGTTGCAGGATTCCATTTTTAATGCCGCTTTCCTCACTATTACCCTTGGTAATAATGGGAAAATATTCTACATTTCTCATTATCTCTTTTACATTGGAATAGGTTTCCTTTCTTTTTATTTTTTATTTTATTTTAATTTGGATCCTTTTATTTTGACTATACCTTGAAAATACTTGCAGTCATTCCTAACACCAAGATATGCTTCTATCTTTTAAAGAGTATTGATTTTTTAAATCCTCTAATTTTTTTGCCTTCAGGCTGACATTTTTCACTATTAGGCCACTTTTTCACTAAAATAGAAACATAGAAAAAAGAGGCATTTTAAGGAAAAAAGCTTACTAGTGATTTATCTGAAAGTCACATCAGAGATTTTTCTCTACCTAGCCCTATTACAACATTATTTCAGAAATAATGGATAATTCAGTGAATTTGGGCGCTAAACAAAAGCGTTGCTGTATTTGCACTGTTTAGGGAGAGATGAGGCATTTTATACAACCACCTGCTGTAATACATGCATGAAGGATGGGAGCTAGAGCTTGCATTTGACTGAAGAGCATCATAGCCATTAACCTATGATTTTCTTCGAGGCACCGCTTTCCCCGTGTCCCCATCTGGAGATGTTTCACTTTGTCTGAAACCTCTGTGAGAAAGAGTGAGCTTGTGACAATGCCACCAGTGCTTGGTATTGATATTGCTCACCTGCAGAGTGGAACTATTTATAGTGCTTATGGCATTCTCACCACCCTAAAAAAAATCTGATTATGCTAAAAAAGAAAATACTGTAAGGAGAAGAAATCAGGAATTTCTCCTTCCACCTTTTTCAAAATAGTCCTTCTTCCAGTGATTAAAATAATTTATAAGACCTAGAATTGTCTTTACTCCCCACAGTAAGAGAAGGGACTCATGGCAACCAGCGGTTGCCAAAGCGAGGCAAGTTAATAGCCGGTTCCAGCTGAAACGTTACAGAATCACTGAATAATTTTGGGCAGACCAGCTTGCAGATAAGGATCTGCTCTGCACACACAAAAGGGTGGAAGGGAATGCATGGCATATGGCTGAGGTGGAGGAAGGTACAGCAGCCCACAGAAGATGGCAGCTTTAGTAGGATAGTTCCAGAAATATTTTGAACAGAATCAACAGCCTGTGGTTGGTATAAGACAAGATCTAGTTATCATTCTTCTTCAAAATTTTTGCCCAGAGATTTCTAATCCCATATTTCCATACTGAAATTAATCATTTGCCTCAAAAAATGTTGATGATTCCAATGTCTTCAGACATTTTTACACTACACTGAAAATTTAACCAGAAATTTCAGCTAGAAATTAAACTGCAGATTTGGTACCTGTGAAGAAACAGCACCAAAACAGTTTTCAGATGGGAAAGTCACACACTTCCCCATATTGTAATTACTTGCCCATACTCTCTCCAAGATTAATTAGATTTGTTTTAACTATTTTTTCAAGAAATAGAGGAAAAGAAGAAGAAGAAAATAACTTGAACACAAGGAATAGAATCTTAGTTAATTTCTGCCAAAACTTTTATTCTTCTACCTCTATTCTCTTTCTACAATACCTTTCCCTTAACCAAACATTTCTTCTTACATGTTGGCCCTACCAAGTTCATCCTTTCCTGATGACAGCTATTACATGTGTAAGAACTGTGCTGCCTCTTTTGGATGGAAATTGTTTCTCAGTGTTGTGTGATTGACAAACAAATTCTACTCCACTTCTAGTTAGTTTTTTAAGTTTAAGAAAAAAAATCTTATTTCCAATCCTAAATCCCCACAGGACAAGAAAGGAAGAATCATGTAATTTAAAATGTAAATACAATGACACCTTTACGAATTATTGTAAAGGTGTCATTGTATTTAAGCTGGTGGACAAGAACACTCAATTTGTGTGTCTCCACGTGTGGGTGTATTCATTCCAACAGATACCCATATGGATAAATTAAGAAAAAAATTAAGGATCTAGGCAAATTTTTTTCCCTTTACTCTCAGCTTCTTGCTCTTGCTACATAATACTGTAGTCAGGTAAGTATTAAAGATGTAGTGTTTCTTCTGTGATGCAGAACAAGAGTGCGCTAGTTAATCTAAAGTTGATTCTGAATTTTGGGCGACTTCATCACACATACCTGTTAAGGGCACCACACCATCCTTTAACACAGGAGCCTGCTGTGATAAAAATGAAACCAAAGTATACCCTGAAATTTTGTCCCTGTGTGGCAGATGAGTCTTGCTGGTGCCCAGAACAAGAGGTGCACATAGAAGCCTGTCTCTGGAGGCAATGACATGAGCTGCATTGCACTGAGTCTGCACCAGTGGTGCTGGAATTAAGGTGGATCTTGGAGTGAGTTACACTTATACATTTCAAAGTAATTTTTCAAAAGCAGCTTAAAATAGCTCCTTAGAAACTCTTCAGGTTCTGAGATATTCTGTTGAGCTAGCATAGTTTCATTCTGAATTCATAAAATATCTGCTGTACATTTTAAAATTGCTTCAGAACATCCTTCAGGCTTTCATTAAGGACCTTTCTGAATTCATCCCATACCTTTTGCAATTCTTGTTCCATTATTTGCTGGATCCCAGAGCTTACCCTCCTCAGCAGTCTTTCACAGCTGATATCAACTCCATAATCCCCACAACTTCTCACAACACCTTCACTGTGTGAAAAGCAAAAAATCCTGAGACTGTTGTTTCTTTTGGTGCTTTTCCACAGGCTTTAGAACTTGGTGTATCCCAGGTCTGGCTGTACTAAATACAGAAACAGGATCATCACCCACAGCTGGCCCCAGAGTTCCTTCTTCCTACCCAACATGTGTCTGTACTAAAAGTCTCCATCTGATGCCACAATTGTGATCCCAAGTTCAGTCTTAACTTTGTAGCTCTTTCTTCATACCGAACAAATTTCTGCTACTACAAACAATTTCAAAAGTTGAGAAATACATTCATAAGCTGCCACGGCAGAAAGCATGGCAGGGACTACTTGTCTTTGGTAATAAATGCACTCTTTTTTATCCTTATTCTCAGCTTGGGAAAAAACCCTATTTTTTTGCTCAGTAATTGCAGGTGCTTATACTCCTAGAAACACAGGGGAAGTTGCATATAAATGCTGTCCTGTAGACATGGTTGTGCTGATAAAGATCTTAAATGCAGTTCAATGACACATAGGACTAGGATCTTCTTCCATGAGTCCCAGCTCTTGATACCACAAACAATTGTATCCTTAAACTGATTTAATAAATGTATTTGGTTTAAATTCAAAGT
The DNA here is from genome assembly GCA_013401135.1 of Cettia cetti. Taxonomy (NCBI): domain Eukaryota; kingdom Metazoa; phylum Chordata; class Aves; order Passeriformes; family Sylviidae; genus Cettia; species Cettia cetti. Next base: position 27,072 of record VZUI01039457.1, read on the forward strand.
TAAGTCTTTTTAACTGCAATGACTTCCCTGGAAGAACTAGAATAGCACTTTGGAATCTTATAATTTCAGACTTAAATACATTTACAACCTTTTTATCTCTATTTCTTCTTATGCCAACATTGCCTTTTAATTAAAAAAGTTATTTCCCCTCACTGTGTTTACACACTTGATATATTTATAGATTGCAATCATAGCCTCCTCCATACTACAATCTGCTTATATAAACAAGTCAGTCTTCTGCAGTGTCCTTCCCATAAAGATGGGGTCTCTGGCTCTCTAGTCTTCTTAGCCTCTCTGTGCACCTGATCCAGATTCAGTCCATTGCTTCTGGGCAAGAAGAAACACCTTCTGATGTTGTAAAGCCTTACAACATCAATATCCAATGTTGTTAGCCCTTCTCCATCTCTATTGGCCATCCCTATAATATTCTGGAAGTCTTCAGTATTGATGGAGCTGTTAACTTTGTACCAGTATCCTTTAAATAACTCCACCACAATTTTGATGTTCAATCAAGGAAATATTTTAAAGTATTGACTTAAAAGGTCATGAGCCTTACTAGTAACGTCTCATCTTTATATTTTAACCTGTGCCATTCAGAGCTACCTGTTCCTCTCTTGTTCACCTATTTCTCTTGTTTCCTACCTTAATTAGACATTCTCCAGTAAATCCCATTTTTCTCAATTTTGCTTGAGGCTTCCCACTTGGCAGTTCTACAGGCCCACTGATGCAAATCAATTTGACAAAATCTACCCCCTCTGTCAGTCCCACAAGACTGGCTTTGATTTGCTCTTACTGCACTTTGCCTAATTTTCTATTTTCTGTCAATACTTGATCATCTTTCCTTTCAAAAATATAATATACACTTGAGGTTCCAAGGCCTGCAACAATTTTAATCATATTCACTTTTCCAACTCCTTTTCCTTCCCCAATGTTGTTGTGATCTGATTGAAAGACTGTTGAAAAATCTTTCTTGTGATGTTTGAACTGGACATTCCTGTTCCAGCTCTTTGAGATTGATTTCCCCCAGCTAGAATTCAATAAAATTTCTTGAGTTTTACTCCTGTCTCAGTTGAAGAGATGTTTCAATAACCTTACTAAAATTTTCCATCATTTTGCCCCCATTAAAATATCCCATTATTTGAAACTGAATCATAGTATTCACTTAGTTTTGATGCTAAACTGAAAATACCTTCTATCTGGAGGTCAAATAGTCCCAGTGTAACAGATTTACATCTTCTTTGGTATTTGTCATTTGTATTTCTGTTCTCAGCAAGGTCTACTTCACACTGAGTCTCTGCTTGTTGTTAAGCAACATCCTCCTTGGAGTTCATCCATTTAGATCTGAAGTGCTTCTCTGTAGCCCTGGTTTCTTGCCTGAGATGTTTTGGTTTTCTGAAATTCTTTTCCCTGAAAATTTTCTGTAAATAAGAGGATGTTATTCTAACTGTACCTATGATTTCATTCCTTTTCCTAGGAGGGACTTCTTCTTGATGTCCCTCTGGTTTGACCAATGTGATTGAAGAGGTTTGTCCTTGTTTCACCAATCAAATTGGTCTGTGTAAAATAGTATGAGAGGGAGACAGATCCCTTTTGTCCCAAAATAAATAGAGACACATCCCAAAATAAACAGTGTAATTTTCTGAGCCTTCTGAACTTGGAGTCTGTGTCGTTGTGTTGAACAACAGTGTCACTTCCCCTTAATTTTTTTTTTTCTTTGAATGTTTTGAGACAAATTTTAATAGTATCAGCATCTTTAGTTTAATGTTGAAGGCTCTGGGATTTCATTCTACATGGATTCACTATCTTGCACCCTTAATTTATCCATATTTACATTTTTAAACAGCTATAGGTCTTTTTATGCTTACATTTAGCTAATGCTGAATTGACTTGTGATCACCAAACTAAGTTTTCTTCCTGTTTTCCATTTCACTTAAATGTCCTTATCACTAACCAAAATGAAGCCAAAAATGGTATCATCCCCTGTTTTAGCAGTGAAGATTAGGTGGAAGAAATCATTTGCTTCTATATAGTATGGAATATCTGAATCATACCATACCTGTGACTGTTTATTTAGCAGTTTCTACATTTTTGTGTCTTCTGCACAACCTGTTTCATCTCACATGTTCTTGTTCCTGGCAGAAATCATCAGTGTTACGTTGCATCAGGATTTACACTACAGCAGAGGTGAACAGATATTATCCTTCAGTAAGAAAATCTTATGGAAATGCAAACACGTTACATTTACAAATGTAACCAGTAATATTTTTAAAAAGATTTCTACTTCAGTTGCACAAAAACAACTGAGGTCTTCTTCAACTTTGTCAACTCAATCAATCTCAGAAATTATAAGACTAGAGGGGCCTATGTAATGATCAGGTTTCTCCCCCTTCACCTCTATAACATAAGGTGCTGACTCTCTCCCAAGATGTTTCCCACGTAACAACAGAATGTTTTTACAGAATCTATAAATTTTGCATGTAAAGATGGAGAGTCCATTACATTCCAAGATTACTTGAATTTGCCTATTTTTAATTTGAATTTTTTAATGCATGATTATGCTCTGGATTTTACAAAATCCTTTACTATTGGATATTGTCTTTTTTACTACCCTGCCTTCATATCATTTTTCAGTCTTCTTTTTGATAAATTAATTGATCATTTCAAATTTCATATTTTACTGGTCTTGTATTTGACTGTCCTCCTCAGTTTCCCCACATTTTTATAAAAATATGGGCAGAGTTAGAGAAGATAATGACTTGGAAAAGTCTTAGTGATACTTCCATTTCTAATGCAATTTGCTTTTCTCATATTCATTTGTACTGAACACCCTTATTAATTCTTTTGGTTTTTTTTTCCTGGAAGATTCATAGGAGATTAGCAAGTCATTACTATTATTGGCATATGTGTCTCAGGTGAGCACTAGAGTTGTCACCTTGCCCAGATAAAATGAGTGATATTATTTTGGCCTAGTCCTCAGACAAAACACAAAATATCAGTCACAAATGGTGCTGGTGTGCTGTGCTTCCACACTGACCCAGACACTCTCAGGTTTTTTTTTCAAAATGGTACATGCACCCCCAACATGCTGATTTTTTACCTGCACAAACATGCACAGATTCCTCCTGCTGCCTTGGGGGAGGAAAGAGCAGAGTGGGAGGGTGAATAGGGAGGGATTGTTTCTCTCTGTTGTACTGTCTGAGACTAAAGTTAGACATTAGATTAAAGAATTAGCGACTGAAGCACCCTGCTGCTTGGCTGCACTACTGACTATCTTTATAAAAGGAACATTAATGTGGTCCCTGATAGGTGACTCACCTGAATAAAGGAAAAATGCTGTGACAGTAACAGCTAGTGAGTGTGAGTCAAAATTAATATTGCAGGATGAGATGTCTACTTTCTTGAATTTATAATTGCATAGCAATGAAAATATAAGATTATAATTGTCAGATACTCTGCTTTTCCTGACTTTGACTTGCTATAATTTTCAACGGTCACAATTTGTTTGAAATTGAAATTCAAGAACTGCAAAACTCAAATGTCAATGGAGTTTTAAACTGTCCTGCTACTAGCACTATATCGACTGTGATTTTAAGAACACAATAGATAAAGAACAGCAGAATAATCCTAACAGAAAACCATTAATCTAATGATTCTGTCCAGCAGAATATCACTTCCAGACATACCATTTTCTATCAAGCGAAAACTTTTAAAAAGAGAACAACTACTGGCTTATGAGAAGACAGCACTTTGAGAACACAGTTTAACAGGGTAAAATTTTTCATAAATGCAATAGTGCTTAAACCCTTCTGCAAGAAAACTTTATTGACCTATGGCTTTTGTTTCAAGGACCACAAGCTCTGCATACTTTTTAGTACTTAAAACATTGTGTTTCCATGTTCTGGACACTACAGAATGCTCTCTAAAGGGCTTCAATTTAGTATCTAAATGTGCCTCAGGTTTTTCAGGGGGAAAGAAGTGAAGTTCACTGAAGAGCCATTTGAAGTTTAGGTGGAACGTCGCTGTTCCAGCAACTACGTGATGCACTGCACCTTCGTCATTTTGCAGCTGTTGGAAAATCTCAGAAACAATAATGTTTTTGTCCGCTGCACTTTTCTATGTTTTCAAAGAAGCAACATGACTTACCTTATGTTTAACTGCAAAGTATAAGTGCAGTCTGTAACAAATAAATGTAAGCGGTGTAGGCTGGAGCCCTGGGACACATATTACTTATACATATCTTGTTGGTAACAGAACATAAATACTTCACTAAAGTCTCCATTTGTAATTTGTGCTGAACGTTTCTGAACATATGAAATATGAATTACATTTTGTAATGGCCCTTTGTGTTGAGGTCTAGCGGGAAAATATTGTTCTCCATGAGACAAAGTAAATTGCAATGATTCCTGAAGGGACTTGACTTTTGTACAAGAAAATACATTTAATCTGACATAGTTACTCTAATGATCTCTCATGTTATCTTTTATTGAACACAAAATGAGGTACAGCCATCAAAGTTTAGCATGCTACTGAGTGCTCCATCATTAGAATACCAATATGGGGCTAAAGGGAATTCACTTAGTTTTACACACTTTTAGGGGCTCACAAGTCCAGTGCAGTGCTCTGTGCCACCTGGTATTTAAGGGAGGGAGGCTTGCAAATTGTGGGTTTAGAAACGTGCACTCAAAAGAATTTAGAAACCAACATTCTGTCTTCAGGTGTATGGGGCATCAAGGGACCTCTTCAGAAGAGAGGGGTAAGAGGGGAACTATCAGTGACTTCAGCTGCATACTGGGACATTCCAGAGAAGGCCAGAACCAGCCAGCAACAGGCTTGAGAAAAGGAAAATTCCAATAAGATGTTTGGAAAGCTATTGCTCAGGGAGGCCATGGGATTTCCTTCTTTGGGGGATGCTCCAAACTCAACCAGAAAATGTCATATACAACATGGCCAAAATTCAGACCTAGATCTCACTTCAAAGTTAGCCCTGGTCCGAGCAGGGGTTTGGGCCAAATGCCACCAGAGGTGCTTTCTGACCTACATTATTGAATAATTCTATGGCCTTGTTTTATTATAATGTATCTTTTATGCAAAACCCTGTCGCTGTTGGACATGCTTGATTCCAAGGTAGTAGAAAAATTTCAGAAGGCTTTTATTTTCAATTCACCCAGCCTTTTTATAACATGCTGCACTAAGAAAGCATATGATTGGTCTGTAAAAGAACATTGGTTAAATAATAGAAACAACACCTGGGAGAAGGTTGTTATGAGAATCTTAGAAATGTGGTTAGGAGAAATATTATTCACATGAATTGTCCTTGAAAAAGAATTCTTGCAAGAAATCTTCTCATGAGAAGGAAATCAGCCACTGACAGGCTGAAAAACCTCACAAACTCAGAAATATGAGGCCCACAAACCCCTATTTCATCTGTAAAATGGAGTATATTTATCTATGAAAGAAGAATACTAATACAATATAGTTCCATGTGAAGAATAGAAAATTGCTATTGTCTTGTATTAGAAATATGACTAATAATACTTTTTTAAAGTTAAAATTAGCCTCCAGCCAGTTATATAAGACTGAATTAACTTCAGCATAGGGTTTTATTAGCTTTTTAATATCTTAATATACAAATACTTGTTATACATTAAATTCATAACTATTTTGCTATGTTCATGATAACCCCTTCTGCATCTGATTACTCTTTTCTAATCTCAACACAGGATTAGACAGCACTGTGGGGAAATGGCAAGGCGAGGCGAGAATTGAAACGTATGTAAATGAAGCCTGCTAAGGCTACACTTTAGAGAGTTTTATTTTGGGGTCTTTTTCAGTTGAGTTTGGTCTGTATTTCTCCTTAAAGAGGGATCAGACATTTTTCTTTTTTAATAATCTTATTTGCAAAGCTTTTATCAACAACATCTTTTTTACACAGAAATATCACTTCAACATCAAAGCAAGCTCATAAGAAACAGCTGCTCCCTGTACCTTGATTTTAGTTAAACTAAGAAAGTGTTCCTGATATTTTCAAAGGCCTCTTGCAAGGCCCAGCATCACATGCTTGATAGTGTACAGTTTCTTTCTAGGCTTTTGAAGTTTGAAAAAAGATTTGGGAAACTGTCTAGCTTCTAGTGATATTTATCATAACATTAAAGATTTATCTCAGTTCAGTAATGATACAGTAATGTGGAGTCCAGAAAATGTTTGTGGCATTCATGTATTTTTCCATGCCTTCATACATTTGACTTTATTTCACATATCATAGCAGCAATTAAGTATTTTAAGTCTATAATGCTTGCTTGTTTTCATTATTATAGCCTTTTAATATGTTAACTATACTCTCATCTTTTCATGAATGTGGTTTGGAGATAAAATTGGTTTGGTGTCTTTATTTTCATTCTGGGAGATAAGGAAATGAATAAAGTAAAAGTTTTCAAGCACAGGAGTTGTAACTTGTGCAAGACTCAGCATAGACCTTTAGAGAAGCTGGGAGCAGATAAAAACTTGTCCTACATAGATTGACATAGCTTTTTTGTAGTAGTTACTTATTCTTAGTTACTTTCAAGCTACTGAAGAATATGAAACATTTAAACATTGAAACAAAATAGGCAGGAAATGGGTGTATCACTTAAAGGGTGATACTTAATTGAGGAGATGCACAACTCAGTTCTGGATTTTAGTATAAATATAATATTCTCCGGAGAAGATTAAGGAAGGTCAGAAATATTTCTATCTATATTGCAGTCACTTTTCATTAAAAAGTTGTATGTATACTCTTTCAATATTATCTCTGATTACTTAACTTAGATGAATGCTGTTATTTCTTAATCAGAAGGAAAAACATGGAGTTTTACATATTTTAAAAAGAAATTAAGACATGCCATTCTGGTAATTTTTAAATAAAGCTCATATAAAAGCTTGTAATAGCTATATTTCTTGGAAGAATTTTACTCATAAAATCGCTCATTATGATTGCCTGAACTTTTAATGTAAATTACAGTTACCAAGGAGTCACATTATTGTGGCATTCTGTAGTGATGTTTCCCCCAAATATTTCCCTGGTATCTTAACAGTAGCTTTGGGACTAGAGGTGATTAATTTCTTTACTTAATAGTCCCTGTGAGATTTTTCCTCCGTGATTTTGTCTGAAGTCATTTTGAATCTGTACAAAATTTTGGCATTTACAGCATTAATCCATTTATACCACATGGCAATCAGTTCAACAAACCTCAGCATCTGCCCAGTAACTGATTGCAGTATTCATTTGAAAGCTGAGTAGGTTCTCTTTTTTCACATCATGACCATGAGTGCCATTTACTCTCACAGTCAGGTCAAAAAATGTTCTCTTTTTAATATTTAAGTAAATAAAATAAAATGCTAGTGAATTGGTAGTTTTATAAGTGTTTAATGTAACTTGACAACCAAAAATACTATTCAAATGCAAATTATCATTTTCTTTAACCCTAAAAGCATTACAGCACAGGCAAGACAAGGTTTGTAGGGGTAACATAGACCTAGTAAATTAACCTAGATTCCCTGTTCTAATAAATGATGTTATAAAACTTGCCCTGCCAACTGAACTAATGATAATTTAAAATTTTGCAGCTTTAGGTCACTTCTAGAAATGTTTTTGTAGCATCCTGTTTGTCTCTTTTTCTAAAACTTGACAAACTTTCCTGCCAATAAAGTATAAGAGAAAAGCAATATATAAAATAATATATTTCTTTCACCAAGAATAAAATGAAGCGTAGCTACTTTCCAAACACGTGAAAGGAAATCCAGAAGGGTTTTGGCTTTTTTTGTCATGCCTTTGTGAATGGAAATAGCAAGAACTAAAAAGTTTGCTAATTATCATACACCATGCAGCAAAAATTTCACAGATCATGGAGTGCCATCCTGCCAGAGAAGATATTAATTACCCACCAGAGATTTCACCAGAATAATCCCTATTTCACAGCCTGGCCTGATTTAGCAGCCCTTCTCCTTGTTTCTAAAGCACATATACTCTCAGCTTCACTTACATGTCAGATTATGTAACTCAGATTAAGCATTAAGCATATGTCTAAATCATTTGGGACTTTAATTAGGCAACTAGTGAAAAAGGCTGGCATCCTAATGCTAGAATTAATTTTAACAGAAAGACTTGGAAGCAAGAATTCCAGCTAGATAGTATGAAAGAAAATTGATACCATTAAGTCCAAAATACCGTCCAAATGCTATAATTAATCAGTTATAAAATAGTTCTGGTGTTTTGAACAACAAGATAAATAGTGCAACATTTAAAAAAACGTAGTAAACAAAAAAGATATATTTAAATAATAACATAGGGTTTAAAGTAGGAAATTTATTTGCCAAAGAAGATAGATATACTAAGAATGTATCAATTAATGTTTTATTGCAATCTGGTTTCAGGCCATAAATTTATAATTTTAACTATCCAATAGTGACAAAAGAAATCCCAGTAACTGTTACAAATCTGTTTCCAGCAGGTAACAGAATTTGGAAAAGTTGATGAAAAGTCAGAAGTGTAATAGTCAGTGGATTTGTTTTATGAGCAAAAGATCAAATTTTTGAGTTATTTCCTTATTTTTAACTTTATCTAGAGACAACATTAAAAATATTATCTACTAAACTTTAACCATTAAATCAGATACTCTGCATAATTTTCACATAGAATTTCAAGGCACTTTCTGGAAAGCCATTACTGACACCATTTTAATAACTGTAATAGGCACTGAAACTGTAACAAGAATGCTGGGAATGGACATAAAGCTGCTCTTGTACCATTATTTTCAAAGGGAAGTGTAATGGACAGGCTAATAGTCAATGGCTGGTTAATGGAGGGGTAGTGAAAACATAAAGCAAATTAAATACCAAAATAAGCAAAAAGATTCAATTTGCAAGTTAATAACTTCTTGGGGGGGAGAGGTTTCAAGATACATTAAGTAATTGAAATGAGAGCTTCTGATAAATATCATAGGCACAGAACATAGTTGGGTCTCCAGATACTTGGTAATATCTAACATTTTTACAGAAATTCTTCTCTTTCCCCTCTGAAATCTACTATTGGACTGCATGGTAGCTGTTCTTACAAAGGGAAGGATTTGAGCTGAAAACACTTCCAAAGATGTCCTTTCAAACAGGCAAAATGAGTGCAAAGTGATGCCCTGTATTACTGTACCCAAATTTTAGTTATTGCTGCATCTATGATGTTCATACAGAAAATATGCTCTCAAAAATAATGAGATTAATACTGTTCTGTTGCAACACTTCTTGTCATTCTCTTTTTTTTTTTTTTTAATTTGAGCTAAAAGAAATATTAGACTGCCTTAAAATGCAGTTATGTCATTTGAAAGTAATGCAAAAATTCCTTATTTTGTGGTGGAAAACTGAAAAAAAAAGTACAAGATTTTTAGATTACAGAAACAAAGAAGGAAAACAACTACGAATTTTATCTCAGTGCTGCCACTGATACCAGGGTTGCTCTAAACAGGCATCTTTTTTGAGCTCTGCCTGCTAAGTTATGCATGTAAATCCAAAAGTTTTGACCATCACTTTTCCTTATTGCTAACAGAAGCTTTAAAACAATATTGCAAATATTAACAGAAACAGAATTTGTCTCAAGAAACCTGCGCGTTTTGTTCAACAAGATATTTGCAATGTCTGTCCACACTGAATCAAATTAGGCATGTGGCTCATGGGGTTCAGTTCAACTGCAGGAGTGCTCAACAGAGTAAGGATTTGCTTATCCTCAGTGATAAATATGTATTCTGACCCTCTGTTGTCTGGCAAAACACACAGAGGATGGATAACATTGCATGTAAATGCCTAATGACAAGTGCCAGGATTAATGCGGCCAAGCCTGGCAGGGAGATAGACCTACTTGCTGCATATTCTGCTAATGGATCAAAAGAAGAATTGTGCTTGCACAACGAGTTGCAGCAGAGGTTAATACATCTTGTAGGGAAAGGGAAGATCCCAATCTCCTAACAACAGCTCATAGTAAAAAATCCCTCTCTGGCTCTTCCTAGGACAATTATATCTAGAATCTAATTGTTGGGGTTTGGTTTAGTTCAAAATATAACATGGCTGTTTACATGGTTTGCAAGCAGTTCCTTGTTCAACAGAAATGTCACTGTTCTATTAATTGTAGCTCATAAAAATCAATGTTAACTGTATTGTGCATTTATGGGTACAAGAAAATTTATTTCGTGATTTGACTTGTTTATAAGCAGCCTTCGTATGCTTTGTGTGAAAGAGGTGGTATTTGGTTTATTTTTAATTTTTCTTTATTATTTTATTTCATAAAGAATGATTACTCAATATTTTAATATAAATTAATATTATTTTGTTTCAGCTTAACTTTTTATTCAGGAGATGATCCGTTTCAGTGAGAGAGAAAATTTTTTACATCTAAAATTTATTGACAAATTCTTTGTTGTAAACACAATCCTGCTAAGAAAAAAAAACATATTGAGCATCATGCCAGATCTTTCTGTCTCTTTCTACCCCACTCAATACAGAGGAAGGATGAGAAAGAGTGTCATCCTGCCATGGCCATGCACAGAGGTCTCAGGATGGGCAGACAGAAAATATCACCTTCCTGAAGGCAGAAGGTCTGTGAGAATGGGGATGAGCTGTGCAGGGATGAGGATGCTAGCAAGGATTTTGGGACATTTACTGACTCTGAGCATGCTCATGCCATCTTGCTGCTATGCTCACTGCCCGCAGCTTTGCGTCGTAGCCTGCTCTGCCCACATGCCCTGTGCCAGCCTGAGAGACTCAGGAAGATACTGACACCCCATCCTTTGTCTTTACCCATCCTGGAGGTTACTGTCCCACAGAAAATGACTCTGAAGGACTTATCTGGACAGCTGGCACCTCCTGGCAAGGAAGGTCTGTCGGCCTGAAGGGAAGGAACTTTCAGGGTGCATTGCAAGAAGGTACTGGACCTCCAAACACCAGACTGCCCCCACAGGCTGTAGCCTGGCTTCATGAACCAGCTAACAGAGTAAGACAGAGATAGGCAGGCTGAGGTGCCATCCTCTGAGAGTCAGCTGTACATAGCCTAGACACTTCTTGTTTTGACAATCAATTTCCCTTCTTTGTCCCCAAGAGTATAGCATCCTTCTGGCCTGATACCACAGACTTGCCCAGATTAAAACTACTCAGCCAATGCTGGTGTAGCTGCTGTTTATTTGATCACTTCTACTCTGTTCCTTTCAATTTCAGGACCACCCATGGCTCACAGCCCTCTAGCCCGATTCTTTTCTGTCATGGCATTTGGCAGCCAGTCATGTTCTGCTGGCACAAGTGTACTTCAGCATGTTCCTGTGACAAACACCACTCTATCAGGAGTGCATGGGAGCTCACATGGCTAACAAAAGGATACCTTTTCTTGTGGCCTGATAAAGCTTTTGTATTGCTAGAGCCCTCTAAGAGACTGCATCTGCCTTCTCCATAGCTGACTAATGGCAGCCTTGCTCTCCAGAGGAGTGCCAGCCACTCCTTTCAGTTTCTCCTCCTGTTAGGTAACTGAGGATGTTGGTCACTGTATATTGTAAAGAGCTCTGCAAGCCCCAGTGCTGCCAGTTTGCTCTACCACTTTCCTGTACAGAGCAGGATGCACAGACAGACAGACAGTTGTTCTTCGGCAACAGTACAGACATTAATCCTGGAAGGAGGCCCATTGTCACTGCTCACAATATCCTCAACAGCTACCAAATGCTCAATGTTTCCAGGATTCTTAAGTTGGTACTACTGAATATTCCCCTTCCCCAGCAACCACATTTTAATCTGATCCCTCACATTATAAGAATGTACACAAACATTTCTTCCCAAAAGTGAGGGAGGCTGTGCCAGAAGACATTCCACTCATAAGAACACCTGCAGAGTTTCAGACCAAAGGCCCATTTCATCCTGCATTGTGTCTCCAACTGAGGGTCTTTAACTGGATGCTTAGAGAGAAAACACCAAAGAAAATCATGGAGTAGTATCTCACCCCCAGCTTTCAACAATTTACAGAACAAGTCTGTTTAATCTCTTCTTGTACAGAAATCATTCCTTATTTCAGATCCCCTTCCTGCCACTGTTCTCCACACTTTTTCCAAGTTTTATAATATCCTTTTTTTTTAATTTATTATGAGGAGGGCCAGAACAGCACACACTGTCCCTGGGTACATCACTGTTTCATATAATGACATGATAATGCTTTCTATGTTGTTCTCTATTTCTGTCTCAACAGCTCCTACTTGTCTCTTGATAACAGCTAAGTGCTGAGCAGGTGTTTCCAGAAACCTTACAAAAAGTCCTTCCCTTACTAGTACATATTGGAAACATAAGCAACAACCTCCTCCCCACAAAAACAAAACAAAACAAAACAACTCAGGCAAAACAGAGTTATTTGTCTAATTACAAAGGTGTAACTGTTGTCTTTGCCAGAGAATAAAAGGAAAACTTGCATAGTACACTCTTTACAATACAAACAAGTTCGTATTCTGTGTGGAATATTTTTCCCTGGCCATTCTGAAGTTGAATGAATTCATGATCTCCATCTACTGACCTCTAAGTCTTAGGGATTCAAGATATCATTGTAGATATTTCAAGTGCACTTGAAATTGATATTTCCTCTGTGCACTTCTGCTCACACTCCCAACTTACTGAAGTGAAACAGTCCAATTAACCAAGAAAGACTCTTAGTTTCCCTGCACATGTATTATTATGGGTGTTGGTATTAACTTCATACTTATGACTTTCCATTAAAAAATATTCAAAAACCTTTTCTTAAGAACTTCAACATTTCCAATGTTTGCAAGACACCTTCTTTGTAACTGCACAATTGAGGTAAGGAAGATGGTTTTGAAATAGATTAATGCAATTAAATACAGTTTTGAATTACTATGAAATACTGAAAAATTACCAGTCACTGACTTTGAATAGATTGATACTATTGACAAGGTAAATATATATACATATATACACATATATATATACATATACACATTATATATATATACAAACACATGCATATATACATGTATAAAAATATCTTGTTACTCAGATGACCATAACTGTAAGAACACGTGGCAGAGATTCATTCACGTGGCTCCAAGTGAACTCAGAGCATCCCCTGTCCCTCCTCTGCATTTTTGTGACATCATGGGAAGTGGACCAAAGTGCAGTCTTGAAACTCAATTGAAGGTAATGGCTTTCAACGTTGTTTTCAGGCTCAGGTTAACTCAACACTCTGCACAATTATGGAGCATCCAGGGCAGCCTGGTGAGCAGAGGACAACCACGAAAAAAGCTTCATGAAACAGTTATTACTCATCATTATGTTTTTCTCATCAATAAGAATTAAGAGAGGTAATCCCTCAGCCCTGTAAACTAGATGTGTAATGTGCCACATTAGGTGTAAATTAGTAAGTTTAGTACGGTTAGGGATACAAGATATCTTCATGAGGTATTCTACCTTCAGTTGCTTAGACTTCAGACACAGAGAGACTGCTGTGATTATGGTCTTCTTCTCCATGCCAAAGAACCAGGCAGACAACCAGCTTTTATGGTTGCAACACTCTGAAATTCTGTGGCAACCAGACATGAAGAACTAATGAGCCTCTTTACCTCTTGGACTCAGTCTAGATTTGTCTAACATGGACAATTTAGATGAACCCTTGGCCAAAGATTTCCAGCACAATATAACTCTTTGTCTGCACCAGAAATTTATCCAGTGGAAGAGTTATCCAGTACAAGCTTTTAAAGAGCTCAGCGAGAGAAGATGATGACCATACAGTCCATGGCTGTATGAGTCTGTGACTCATGCTCATTTTATGAGACTTTAGAACATGACTGTGACTCTTTCTGGAGAGAGGTCTCAACCCTTCCTCCATCAACTCCTCATTCTTCTAAAATACCAACCACTCTTACTTGCTGACTCTATGTTATCCATTTTAAAAAAAGTAAAATAAAAAAAAAATATATTCTGCTTTCAATCTAAAGCCGTTCATGTTTTGCTGCATAATTACATTTCTCTCTCTTCAAGGTCCCATATTTCTGCCTAGACAAATAAGACTGCTCTGAACTAGAAGTGCTTTACAGAACAGGTTAATTCTCATGGAAAGTTCCCTATTAGGACCTCCATCTACAGTATACAAAAGCAGTAGCAACTTCAGCAAAGTATTTACAAAGAAGATCAAAAAAACCTTACTGTAGGCTCGGGCCAGGAGTCTGGAATGATGAATATCAAAATTGCTTGGGGGCCATAGGGAAATACTGAAACCCCTGAGCAAGTAACTTCACAGAATTGTTGTCCCGATATTTACATGTTTGGCTCCAAATCGATGTAATCAAGGTATGTGTGTGTAATCAAGAAGGATTTGAATTTGCAAACTAACAGAACAGCAACTGCCAAAAGCCACAGGGAGCTGGACACTTCAGTGTTCTTTTTCAGACTTTCAGTTTAAATTTCTATGTAACTCACTCTCATTATGTCTACCCTGCTTGTAGAAGTATGAATAGATATGAAGAGCAGCTGACAGGGGAGACCTTTTTTTCTTGAGACCTCAACCCAGTGCAGAACCATCATTGTACAGGTTGGGACACGGTGAGCCTTAACTTTAAACAAGTACATTTCTGTGCCTCATACTGTGGAGAATAAATTACATCTGTCCTTGAGTTTCAAAAACTAGTGTCAGTGAACTCCTGATTTCTCTTTCATCCAACCCCTTACTTTTTTAAGCCAAAATCATTATTCCTGAGTTCATTATTTTGGATTTTTCTTGTTAATACTATGTCACAAAAGGGCTTGATAAGGAACCTTTAGGAGTTCAGTAGAAAACTTCCCCAAAACAAGAGCAGCAACAGCAGGAGGAACCTAAGCAGTGCCACAGAAATTAGTGGGATGGTAGAGGACAATTACTGGGAATTATAGAAAATAATCATAGATTATCCTGGGTTGGAAGGGACCCATAAGGACCATTGCAGTCCAATTCCTGGCCCTGCACAGAACACCTCAAGAATCCCACCTTGTGCCTGAGAGCAGTGTGCAAACACTTCTTGAACTCTCTCAGGATTGGTGCTGTGACCACTCCTCTAGGCAGCCTATTCCAGTGCCCAACCACCCTCTGGGTGAAGCTTTTCCTGATATCCAACCTAAACCTCCCCAGACAGAACTTCAGGCCATTCCCTCAGGTCCTGCCACTGGTAACCTCAGAGAAGAGATCAGTGCCTGCCCCTTCTCTTTCCCTCACACGGAAGTTACAGGCTGCAATGAGATCTCTCTTCAGTCTCCTCCAGGCTGAAAAGACCAAGTGACCTCAGCTGCTCCTCCCGCGGCTTCCCTTCAAGGCCCTTCACCATCTTTATTTCTCTCCTTTGGATGCTCTCTAATAGCTTAATGGCTTTTTATATTGTGGTGCCCAATATACTATGGTTGAATTTTCCTTTTCTCCTTCTCTATGAGACTATATTCCTAGAAGTGGGGTCATGCAATACGATTTGACCCATGGAGACCAGGTCACCTTCTCAGACATCCCGAATGGACTCTGGTACAGTATTCAAGGTGAAAATTCACAGTGTCACTGGTTACAAATCCCATTAGGGCTCTGAAGTTTAAACTAAAACACCACCACATGAAAATGTCAATTAAATGTTTGCGACCTACCTTGAGATCAGTAATTCTCTAATAAAAGCAAAGAAATACGGATTTCTGCTCAAGAAAATGAGAAGCTTTTAAAACTTTCTAAATTTTCTTTGTTTTGTTTTTTTTTTCAAATCACTGATTCCATTTAATTGATGGACAAAATTTTCTCATCAGAATTGGGTTACTTTCACCAAACTTACTGCTTTAAATGCAATTTTTTTACCAAAATCACATTAAAGATTCCAGCCAGATGTAATAATTTGGTTTCTTGTCTGTGTTAATGCTTATCAGCTTCAACAGTGCTTTCCCAAATCTGCTCTCCAGCTCTCCTTTAGCTCACCTCCACTGATGGTTATCCTGTGGAGACTACAGCAAAGCAACCTAGCAAGACTATCTAGCAGTGTCACGCAGTGAGACTGGGCAAAAGCAAAATGTGACAGAAGCAAAATATCCAAGCTTCTCCTATATCATTTAGCGTCCAACATTCAAGGAGAGTTCTTAGCTTAAAAGAAGGGATGAGAAATACACCAAGGTAAAAGTTGGTAGCAAGAATCTCTACATTATTTCTTTTTCTGACATAATGAATGATTTAATGAAACATAAAACATGTGAAGCCAGCTCAGCTCTTTGGAAAGAAGGATTCAAAACTCAATCAGGCTTAATGCCAACTAACAGAAAGAATTGTTAAGAAAACCACACCATGACAATCACAGTTATTAGGCTGAGGACTGCACCCAAAAGACCTAAGAAGTAAAACTGAAGTTAAGGTTTTAAGACTCATCAATCAATTTGAAGGCCAGGTTCCAACCCATACTGCATTTGGAAGATCCTCTGTCAAATTTCTTGAGGTATGGCTAGGTTTTATGACAATGTTGGAATGATGTCTGCTGCTGAAGAGGCCAGCAAGGCCCAGGGTCCGTCCTTTGTTCGTGACCTTCTCCATCTTGATCTTCTCAAGCAAGAAAAGCACAAGACTTTACTGTAATGCATAGGTCAGGGAAGAAACGGAACTGCTGGACAAGGAAACTAGGAGGATTTATCTGCAAAAAAAGTTGTATCTCAAAGGAGAGAGTAGCCCTCTGCAATTTTAAAGGACTACATTGGGATAGTGAACAAAGCAGTCTGATAAAAATACTAAGCAGAATTTGGGGGGAAATTACTCAAAGCTTTGTTACTATTCCTTAGATACTTGCATTCAGAGATATTAGGCAAAACAGCCTGTTCTCACCTGCAGCATTTTGAATAAACAAATTATTTGTGATGAAATAAGCAGTCTCTCTATAAGGTAGGAAAGACTGGGAGAAAATTTTCCCAGCTGTAGGAAACGGAAGAATAGGGAAATTTGATGTGAAGCTTAGAAGTTTCTTGAGTCCTGAGATGCCATTGAGAGATTAAAGCAGATTGCTTTGGCATACAATATTCACTTCATTAAATTCAGATGACTGGAGAGAGAAAATCTGGGGTTTGATACCGACATTCACCCAAAGAAATGTCTTAAGAATGGGACAGCAGCCAGATTTAAAGGAAACAAAGTAAAAACAGACATCTTATATATTAAAAATCCTGGGAAAGAAAGAAAGAAAGAAAGAAAGAAAGAAAGAAA
>VZUI01039458.1:0-21915 GCA_013401135.1 Cettia cetti
TTATTTTCCTTTTTCTTTTCATTAAATAGTCTTTCTAGTCTAGAGCCTCTCACTTCGTTTTCTTTCAAACCACAACAATATCAAATTAAATGGATTACTTTTACCCCTGTGTCCTGGCGGCAAAACAGACCCATGGATTACAGAGGATGAACTGCACATTTCAGCCATCCATTGATCCCAATTCAGTGAATGCCATCAAAAATTCCATCCCTTGCTTTGGGTGATGTCTGACAAGATACACGAAGAGGTCACGAAAACAGATAATTTCTATTTGTCACAGAAATCCTGGTTAATGATTTAACTCCTCATTAAAGGTGCAACTCTAGAGATAATATAGATCCAACTCTTGAGAGATATCAAAATGAAATATCTTAATTCGTAACTCTTAATGTTTATATAACAAACTTTGCCAGAAAAAGTGACCCCAAGCCTACACAAGCAGGCAGGACTTTCGGAGGTGTAAAGCAGCAACTCCCACACCTGCTGTGAAGCTGCAACCTGATTTTGCACGTGTTGAACACTTAGAGAGTTATCCACATGGATTAAAAGGTTTGGGTTTTTTTTTAAGACTGGTTTAATTTCACAACCTTGACACCATATTTTGAACTCAGACATATTGTTACTGCTGAATCATATTTAACTTATCTCACAAAGGAATTGCAATGACTGCCATCCAGAGAAAGACATGGAAAACACAGCACTTTTCTCATTCCCTCACTCTGTTGTATTTTTTTATCTGTCTACAACTCGGAACGCACTAATGATAAAAGAAAAATCTTAACATAATTTTAAAAAAGTAGAGGTGCCTATTCTGAGCTGTGTATAGATTGCAAAAGTACACAGAAACATAATCCCAAATGCTTCTGTTATGGTAAAATTTTGCACCAGGAACTATTACAAGGGCTATTCAGGGATGCAATAATGTTTTAAACACCAGGCTACACCATAAAGTGTTTCAGAGAAATTTAATCCAGCCATAATACACAACTAGATAAAAAAAAAAAACCAAAACAACCTAATTGTGCATATATAACCAATAATGTGATGTGTGCCGGTTTTATAGGATATATAAAATCTTTATGTTTTCTTCCAAAGTCTAACTTTAGAAAAAAACCTTTTTTTTGCTAAATTTACCAAAATGGTCATTAAACATCCTCAGCTTAGAAAGATACTGTATTTTACATGATATAAAAAAAAATTAAATTACTCCGTTCTTCAGAACTTCCCCCAATCATAATTTAATCAAACATTATTATAAAATGGTTTTTGCAATTTAAATTAGAGTAACAAATAAATAATTTGCTATTAAAGCAAATAATTTTATAATTATTTATAAAAAATAAATAAAGTCTGACAGAAACTAAAAAAGCATTCATCATCTCCCCCTCTCCTTCCTTCTCTTCAGGACCCACCACTCCTGGCTCATAATTCTGTGGGAGATCAGGGATCTTACGAGAATGTTGCTCAGAAAGAGAAGATTAAAGAAAATCTGTCTTGATATATAGGACAGGAGAGCCAGTGGGTCCTTTTTATCTCAAACCATTAGATAATTTCATGATCCTCCCAAGAAACCCAAATCAAAGACATCATTGAACAGCCTCGATGCTCATCTGGGGACCTGCTGTCCCCAGCTGTCCCCTACCATCCTCTGTGGGGACTGATCATGGTTTAGGAATGGTCCTGAGTCACAAAAAAACCCCAAACACTTACAGTGATCTGGTAAAAGGGCTTGGAGGATTTGGGAATGAGGGCAATTTGTGTCAACTCTTTTTGATTTCTGTAGCTAACAGTTCATGTCTTGTGCCTGCTGGAGCAGAGTGAAATCTTGAACACAGAAAGGCAAAGAAAACCAGGGCACCCCAAACTCTGCTGCAAAGAGAGCTGGTGGCTGATTTGCTCAAGACCTTTGACACCAGAAGTACTAATACTTAGCAATAATGAAAACATTACTATTATTATTATTATTAATGATAGTAATAGAAATACCTATGAAAATGCTAGTAGTGGCTGTCAGTTAAGAAACTTTAAGCTGTAATGCCTTTTGGTATCAGTCTGTTGAAAAATAGGTTGAATAGAAGGGTGACTCTTACAAGTGGCAAAGGAGGGAAAGCTCAGCATCATTTACAAATGAACACAACAACTTCTCCAAACTGAAGGGGAAAAAAAGACAGAGCTCTAATTAGAGCCTCTGCTTTGGTGGTAAGGACAGCTAAGCATGGGAACAGATGGGCTCTGGAATCCTGGGATCTCCATCTCGGCCTTGAGAACTGACAGGCAAACATCCAGGCTTTTAATTGTCAGCAAACCCCAAAGCAGTTTGGCCAAGGGCAGCTCTGATGGTGCCACAAAATGCCTGGGCATGGTTCAGGGGATTGCAAGGACTCAGAGTCACTCACAAGTGCTAATTCCAGCCAGGCAATCCTGTCTCCAGACCAAGAGAGTTTGGCCATCTGGAGCTGAGCCATGAAGTTCTATTTCATCTCAGGCCGGACAACAGGGCCTGGATTATTTCATACATTAATACAAATGCAGTTTCTAAAGTCCTTCATAGCCTGGTTTTCCAACACTTCTGTTGTATGTTTAATGCTGTTCACTAAGATGCAGCCACAAAGCAACATCACAAAGAAGCCCATTACTTGAATTTTGAGAAGGAATTATTCAGTTGCTCCAAAGAGCAGAAACTTTTAGAGGCAAAGGCCTAATTCTGTTCCTCATCCCTGTCTTACATCTTGGATCATGAAAGGGTAATAGCACAGAAGAGCAAACCCTTGGCAAGTGGTTCAGCCAAGAAGGAAGCTCTGAAGAGGAATCAAGAGGAACAATACAAAATTTTTTGGGCTTGAAAAGAGTTAATTTTAAGAAGTAGGATTTATTTATTATAATACCTCGATTTCTCCAGAATTTCTTCCTTCCTCCCTAAATAATTCAACCAAAGTTCCTGTTGTTGCTATTTGTTCAGAGTCAAAGTACATTACACAATTTCCTTCTGTGTATGTTGAGGTTTTTGTAAATATATGAGTAAATATACTTCTAAATGGAAACTATTAACAACAGATGAAACCCGCATCCGATACTGGCAGTACTGTGTGGGCCTAAAATTGTAAATTTAACAATGGGAGCAGCGGAACACAGAATCTAACACAAGATGTTTAAAATCTGGATTTTTATTCTTTTAATGATTTGTTCATTGTGCCTCCAGACATGGACAAATTATGCCATCAAACCTAATAATGCCAAAAAAAAAAAAAAAAAAAACCAAAAACAAAACCAAAAAAACTATCATTAATTTGAGAAGTTTTGTTTAAAACAGAGAAGACAAAGAAAACTCAACATTTATATTTCCTTTTGGGGGGACTGTGAGCTACACCATATCACTGAAGCTGTGTCACAGTGGTTTTTGCTTCTAACATCCTAAGTGACTGGCTGAAAGAAGGGCACCTGGAATGAAACCTCCTGGTTTTTGCTCAGCTGGGCCAGGCTGTCAGGTCATGGCAGAGTAACTCTGAGTGATCCATGAGCATACTTCCTGCTGATGTGTAGCCACATGGCAGCGATGAATTCTCAGTTTATTCTGAGTTGAAGCCTTTAAAGGCTTGGGGAGGAATAAGCTCTGTCTGCCTGAGTGTCCTGGGACTCCTGGAACCCCTGCCCCAAGGTACAAAGCACACCAGGTTTCAGCAGAGTCTGAGGATAAGAACCAAGAACAAGGGCAGCTGTCGAAAAAGCAGCCCCAGGCAAACGTCCTGCAGTGAAAAAGACAGAGATGCCAGGAGCCCAAAGCATTATCCCTAGGATAGTATAGAGAGATGCAAAATTCCCCATTAAATCACAGTTAGAAACACTGCTTTTGTTACTGGCTTTTTCCTGGAAGGAAATGGCACAATTTGTCCCCTTTCTTTGGGACAGTAATCAATCCTGTGCGAGTGTGCCCAGGACAAAGCACATTCTGATTGAAATTCCCAAATATCCCAGCAAGTCAGCCTCCAGTGATGGCCCTGATTGTGAGCCTCAACTTCTTCAGAGGATTGTGAATCCTGGGATTCCTCTCAGTCATCCCCTCACAGACAAATGTTTAACAGGAGCACTCAATGCCACCTTGAACAAAGATGGGTGATGCCCAGAGTTTCCTCCAAGGGGATCAAAGCAGGGAGGGGAACAAAGGCTGGAAAATTGCATGGCAATGCAGTTTCCATGTAATTAGATATCCAATATTTCCTGCAATGAGCACCTGACAGGCAAAATTCTCCTCTGCTTTCGGCTAGAGCATGGATCATGTGCTATATTCCAGCCAGAAGCCTGCACATTCCTTGTCTTGGAATCACACTCAGTACAGACAGCTAGAAGGAAATGTCACACTCCTCAGGAGATTATTTTCTTTCACGTATAACCTCACTTAGTTAACATTTATTGTATCCCCATCTTGATTTGGAGTTATTAAGAAAAATAACAGTGACAAATAAATATTATACTCTGCAATAGTGCTTGAGACAGCCACGGCCTCCAGATGCTCTTGATATTGCTTGTGTATTATAAAAGAAAAAGCTATCTAAACTTAACAAGAGGAAGATGTCTTACAGATTTTTTGATGTATTTCCACCTATTCAAACACTCTGAGTTCACAGAGCTAGCCAGAAGCAGCATGGCAAAGAGCATTAGAGAGGATATTTATTTTTTCTTTCAAGATCACAAAGAGGGACAATGCTCCATTATCAACAAATTGCTAAGTCTGCATTACCAAATGCATGAGGACATCAAATATTTCTTTTCTATGGGATTATCTGTATTTTCTTTATAGACAAATCCCTACTGTATCAAGTTTTGTGCTCTCCAGCAAGCTGCAGTTCACCTTTCACACAAACATAGCAAGATATGTTTAATCTTCTTGTTCTCCTCAGAATCAAGTAACAGTAAAAATCTTTACACACTGCATTGTTTAAGCTGTACCCAAATAAAGACTAAATTTTTCACTCCTGCTAATGTGACACATTATTTTATTTCCATTCACGTCATTGAAGTTTTTGAGATTGTTATATCAGTTTCAGATTCTGGCTGGAACAATGTGAAGGGTTCTTCATAATGCAGAATACAAACTGATCTACTGTCAGCTGGAGCTACTGAGCTGCTGGATCTGAACAAGGCTTTGTTCTCCAAAAAGAGTCTTCAGTACCAGTCTTAGGCTCCAGCAAACACTTCAGATCTGTGCAGCCAACACAGTCCTCAGGGAGAGCAAAAGGTCTGATGTATTATTTATGAACTTCAGCAAACAAAGGAGAGCACTAAATCCTTGTCACCTGCAAATGGACTAGATGACTGCCCTGGATAATCTAACAGAGAAGGACAGAGGAAAGTAATTATCATTTAAAACTTGTGAATTTGGGCTGTAACAGAACTGGGCAGAGCAAGGCAGAGCTGGATCCAGGCACTAAGAGAGGTGCTGCACAGCTCCTTGCTCCTGAGCCCTCACACCATCCCTTCCAGCAAACTGCTGCTCAAACTGAGCAGCCAAACAATGCTGCAATTCTGGAAATTAAACTGAACTACAATGGGACTAAATTCATTTGCTGTCTCTTTTGAACAAGAATTTGACAATAGCTTTTCAGAAATAAAGAGTTGGAACACCACCCACCCATTTTGTATCCTCTGCTGAAAGAAAACAGAACAAAGTAATAATAAAAAAATATTCCAAACAAACAAAGCAAACAAAGAAGCAGAAACTCCCAGCATAATTAAGAGAAGGGAAAGCTCTGTTATATCCCAATGCTCTGAAATCAGAGGTTGCCTTTGCAGGAGATTTGATGGGCTGCTTTTGATATCATTCACCTCATTACTGAGGCTTAATTAGTGCCTTACTGCACAGCAAAACTGTACACACTACCCATTCCAGAGCCACAAACTATGCCTTAGCCTAACTTAAACCCAAAAATATCACACTGAGGGAGCTTAATCTGCATCCTATCAATGGCTTTTCCTCCAGTAAGTAATTCTAAATATTCTTAGAAGCAAACTACACCTCCACAGAGGCTTTTGTCTTTTGTCTTCTATCATCTTTTTCTTTGACATCCTTCTCCCACAGCAGGTTTTCCAGGCAGAAGCATCTACTCAGGAAGTTTGTTTCCTAAACCTAAATACTTAAAAAAAAAAAAATAAAAAAAAATTAAGTGTAAAATCCAGATGGTACAGATGTCAATGTCAGAATCACAATCCTTTCAATAGTTTTTCACTCAAGGTCTTTTTTGTACCCTTTTCATATCTTTTCATAAATTAATGCAATGTCACGTTGCAGAGATTCATCTCAAAGTACTGTCCTTCCACTCAAAGGATAATGTGCACAACTTGCAAACGACTGTAGGAAGAACTGGGTTTTTTGTCATCTCCCAGATCTCTGACACTGCAGTGAGGTGAGAGGGACACCCTGGTAAAGGTTATACCCCGGGGAGCAGCAGGGCATGGTTCCAGCTGCAAACACAGAAAGATTCCCGGCTCTTTTTTCTCCATTAATCTCAAATATGATACATGGAGCTTGTGCTTTCTGACAGTTTATGAGCTTTCACCTCGACATCCTATCATAGAATACCAAAAGCCAAATGCCACCATTACTTTTGTCATACTAAATTAAGATTTTGGATTAATAGAGAACAGGAATAAAGTGGTATGAAGGTTCAGCTTCCTAAATTCCAGTTGAATGTTGTTGTTCTCACGTTCTCAGGTAAAACTCTATGTTTGTAGGGAAATATTGAACACTTTAAAAACCCACATATTTTAAAACACCATTCCCTTTAAATTTAAGTGAGCCTTCATTCTAGGTTTTCTGCTGGTAATATGGCACCTTTCATTCCAATCTATTAAATTATATTTACTACAATTACTATTCCTTTACAGTTTTTCATAGCACATCATTTTCTTGCCATCACAACAGAATTAAATAGCAGTTTTTATTAACTTGTTTATGATAGTGTTCATTAAAGATTTAAATGAGTATTCTAAAATTACAATATAATGTACAGAAAACTTAGAAACAATTATAGCACTCATCAAAAAATTTCCAGCAACTGTGCTCTTTATATAAAACAATTCTTAAAAAAAAAAAGGCACAGATCATTAACGTACTGCCTGTGTCATGTCTTAATAAAAACTAACTTAAACTGATAAATTGAAAGTCACTTAAACACTTCTCTGATAATATGAATTTTCAGTTCAGCCGTGCTCAAATATGTTTCTACTCAAGTTTAATAGTCATCATGTCCCTCACTCCAAATGAACACATCAAAATAGGATCCTCAGAGCCATAAAACGTTTTACACTAAAATAAATAGTTCTAGACTGAAGTGACTGAAACAATTCTCATTCAAGAGCTCCTTGAGTCACTCACAGGGCTCAATACCCTCAGCTGAGCTGCTGCACCCCACACAGAACTGAGCAGACAACAGCAGTGATGTTAATCAATGTGGTGCAGCAAAAATTCACACCCATAAATTCCCCTACAATCTGTGACAGGATCATTGCATTCACTGTGGGAATATTCCCAGCAAGAGAAGCAGACTCGTGCTACATCTACAGATCAGATACAAAAATAATGAATAATTACAACTGGTGTGCCAGTGGCCACCTTCAGGGAGAGAGAGGAGGGGGAAAAAAGGGCTACATCATTTATTTAAGTTCTCTCATTAATGTGTCTGCCTTTTCATTTTCTAGGGGTTGTCTCCTGAACTTTCCTTAGAAAGCCCAGAGGCTAAACCCTGGCACTGATTTACAAGCAGAAGTCTCCATTGAAAGCAAAGAGGAACTTTGTTTATAAGTGTATGGTTCAGTATCTTCAAAAATTCAGAAAAAAAGCTTCTGAATTTCCTGAAAACACTGGACAATCTTATCCAGACTTCTGTAGCAGGAAATTTGCCCAACACATTAAAGGACACAGAAGAGCTCTCTAAGCCTTTTTTTTTTTTTTTCACACATTTCTGACACCTCCAGCAAACAGCTATCTTGAGTGCTTTGATTAACTCTACTTCTTATCAATTTCACACAAAGCTGCACAAGGATGAGCTGCTCCTGTAGCCAAAGGGCTGGGGAAACTCACAGCCACACCAGAAGGTCCCTTTCCTTTTTGCTTCCAGGTCCAAAACTCAGAACAGGAGGGCAGTGGAAGCATCAGAGCCAGCAGAGAAACTGCACAGCTTTAGCTGGTGCTGGATCTTACACAAACAGGTGAAAAAGGACAGGGAGGTCAGGCAAAAACACAGCACAGAGATGAGGCTACAGACACCTGAAGTGTAAAACCCTGCTCAGTGGATGCCAGCTGAAAAAAATGCAGGGGAAATCCTCCTGATTGCACTGTAGAGTCTTATAGGAAGAAATAATTAAGTAATTCCTGTAAAATCAAATAATTCATTCCAACACAATTTAATAAATAAATTTTCCTGTCAACACTTACGTTATGCCTTAGCTGCTAGTCCAACCAAACAGTAAATGAAAAAAAAAAAAAAAACAACAAACAAAAACACAAAAAAAAAACAAAAACCCAAAAACCCTCGATAAAATTCTTTAAAAAAACCCCCACAAATACATACACACAGATAAAAAATCAGACCCAAGTTTTAACTGGAATTAAGTCAGGTTTTGAATAGCTAGTAAGCTTTGAGATTTTGCATTTTGTAAGGTCCAGAAGAAATACTGATTTCCAGAAGAAAGGCAAAAAAAAAGAGGATCTGAGCACAAGAGGCTTGGCATCCACTGAATGCCTGTACCATTTAAATCTGTGCTGAATTCTGTGCATTACAGCATCTTGCTGTGCTCAATGGGGAGGAAAAGCAATTTCAGGCCTCTTCTGGGGCCACTGCAGCCTGGGGTTTCCCTGCAAGTCCTGGGGAAGAAAGGGCAGACACCATCCATCACACCTCTCCCTTACCCAAAACTTCGAGCTTGAAACTTCCTCCAGACACTGAAAATAAAGATAAATCTGAGAAGAGGCAGAAAAGGGAAGAAAAAAAAAACAGCCTTCAATATTCTATAGTGAGGAAAAAGCAACTATATAAATCAAAAGGCTGACTTATCAGTATAGAGATTTTTAATAGGAAAAATATCAAGGGGAGCACACCATATGGATCAAAGTGCTCTCCACATATGTTACTTTTTTTCATTTGAAAAGTAACATATGTGAGGAGATGCAGAAGAAGTCCTTTCTGAAGATCTCATCTGGCTTCTTTTTAATTGGAATTATATTAGATTTTCCGTGTAACTTAATAGCAAATGACAGTTGTTGCTTCACTAAGTGTTCCTGTCAGCTACAGATTGATAGATATGGAGTCTATT
The DNA here is from genome assembly GCA_013401135.1 of Cettia cetti. Lineage (NCBI taxonomy): Eukaryota > Metazoa > Chordata > Aves > Passeriformes > Sylviidae > Cettia > Cettia cetti. Next base: position 9,307 of record VZUI01039458.1, read on the forward strand.
TTCTTGAATATGAAAGTTGGACTCATGAGTAGCTGAAATCACTGCAAAGAAAGGAGACTGAAGACTACCCAGTACAAAACACATAGATGCCATGGAATATTGTGTATTTATATAATTATAATTTTACTGGGCCTTTAGACTCAAAGGACTTGAGGACTTCAGCAAGGCCATGAGATGTATAATCAAAGATACACATTTAGAAAATCACAGCTGCACATCTCCAAGCACAGTAGGTTTTGGGTATTTTTTGTGAACGCCCTGAATTGACTGCAAGCTTATTGCCAGTGAATCTCCCAGCCCCTAGACCTGCAAGTCAGTGTCCCTTTGTCATGGTGTGAAACTGGAAGCACAACCCACACATCAGCTTCCGGCTTTGTTTCACTCTCACATGCAGAAGGAGTTTATTCTTATTATTGACAAAGTGATGATCAGTCAAAGGTTGGACTCAATAATCTCAGAGGCCTTTTTCAACCTGAATGATTCTGGGATAAGCCAACTGGTTTTTCACTTACAAGTTAATAATCCAGTAGTTTCTGCCAAAAAAGAGAACTCTTCCGGTCAAATTGTACCCAAGATTTTACTGCTTCTGCCAATCAACCTAAAAAAGTTCTGTGTCAGTAAGGCCTGTCCACCTTAAGATATCAGGGGCCTTTTTAAAAGATGTGGGAGCTTATGAGAAAGTTTCCAAGGTATTACTCAGGTAGGCAGCTGCAAAAATCTGACTTAACCCATAATTTGTTTTCTGAAGAAAATGAAGGACTCATGTTAAAACAAAACAAACAAAAAACCCGTCAGCATTATGATATGTGGTACTTCAGAAAGATCCAGAGTCAGGTGCCGAGCTGAAACCTTAACTAGGCTGAGAGTGATGCCAAGTCACAGCACAAGGAGTGGCTGGTTCCTGTGAGTCAGGGTCTGGGCCAGCTCAGTTCCATTAATGTTTTACTCCATTATCTGAGAGCTGACATCTTTTCAGTAATTACTGCAGATGATACCACCTCTAGTGTAATTAAAGAACGATTATTTAGAGTGAAGTGAGCCAAGATCATCCCCATCCTCTGTTTAGGCCAAAGCCAAAGAAGGCCTTGTCAAATAAAATGGATGTTTTGCATTAGGGAGCAAAAAAAGGGTGATGTAAAGAGTCAAGTAATTTGATGGGCAACGCTGCAGTGGAATTAATTCAATATGTTCAATAGGGCCAGTTCCATGTGCAGTAATACTGGACAGATGGGGATGATGGCTCTGCACTTCCCCTGCCTTTGCATTAGTGATTCAGGACTTACAAAGCAAACCTCAGACAGTGCCTGGCTGGCTGCCCGGCCACAGAAAGACTGGAAGCAGAACACATTAAATGCTCCTGCAAATCTACATCCTCTGCAACCCTTCTGCAACGAGCCCCTCTCAAAATGACCCCTTGGACAGCAACCAGAAAAATAATCATCATTGTCACACCAGCCCATAAACTTTGGGGATTGACGATTAAATAATGACCACCGAGAAACTGAAAGGGACAATGCACTTTGTGTGAATACTAATGAGAGAGGGTTGGAAACAGCTCTTGTTTTTGATGATAACTAGGTAGAGGGACTAATTACAAGCCTTCAAGCATAAATTGTGTATTTTAAGGATCTGCTGAACAGAAGAATGAAGTTAATAAACGCATTCTATCAGAGACACAGGAAGGTAAAAGATCACATCTGACCAACACATCCATTTCCTAATCCATCAGGGTCAGTGTTTATACAGCAAAGGTCACTCATGGTCAATAGACAATAACAAGTTTTCCCATCAGGAACTGGTGGAAAAACAAGTATTCTCAGATTTATAGGGAAATAAGTTTAGCTCCTTGGACAGTGCAGCCACCTTTTCAGGTACTGAACATGGCCCCTGTAAATGCCATCCACAAAATATGGCCAGGTTCCCTTACTCTGAAAACAAATACATCATTATTAACATTTGAAAAAAGAGATGTAAGAAGAAATAGAATATTATCTGGAACCCTGGGTGTTGGTGGCCTCGCTAAGATAGTTGGATGTCCACTGAATTACTGGGCTTAAATAATTTGTATCTAGAGCCTGCTTAATTCAGCTATCCTTAATTTCAAGAGATAAACAACAGATGAGAAATACTGTTAACTTTTGACCACTTCATTTTTGAGTTTGTTAAATTCCAGAATAGCTTACTATTTTTAGTGGATTAATTTTTGTCTTCTAGCCTCATGTGAGGAAAGACAGTGTGAAAGACAGTGTGATATTAAACTATCAAAGCTGTCTCTCTCTTGTAGCAAAATATTGAAATAATAGTGGGCTTTGCTTTGCAATTAAGATTCCTGAACTGAAGGTTGGGCTTCTGCTTTAGTTATGTGAAAAAAAACTATTTTAGAAGCTGAGGGGAAAAAACTTAAAATTACTTAAAGAATTTGCAGCTATCGAAGACAGAAGGTGATGCAGTGAAATGAAAAAATACTGACACTGAATAACAGCTCTGAATGGGAAGGAGGACGTGGCCGATGAGAGACACCCTCCTTTCACCAGCATGACAAGCTGCAATTCCAGCACTGAGAAAGCCCTGAGATTTGAGGCTGACAATCCACAGAAAGCTTTTCTGGAAGGAAAATTGAGCAACCACGTCTGTCCATTTACCAAAGGGAGACAAAGGCACTGAGGAGCACCAAAATGCCCTCTGTGGACAGGAGAACTCTCAGAGCTGGGAGCTGACCACAGCCTCCCCCTGCTCTCCTCAACCCACAGTAGAACCATTTCCAGCAGTTTTCCCTGGTCCCAGGACTCATGGAACAGCTTCCTACGGGTAAATCCCTGCAGCAGGGATGGGAGAGCAGCCCACCCAATGCCCTGCAGCCCTGTGGCTGAAGGAGCACAGAGAGGATGCTCCTCTCTCTCTCAGCCCGAGGAAAGAACAGAACCAGTGCAGCCTCTCCCATCATTTTCCTCTCTCAGCTATTTCATGATGAGAACGAGAGGCAGCTTTTATCTGAAGTTTGTTCTGCTCCATTTGCCTCAGGAATGGGCATCAGATCAAGCAAAAGCACAGAAGAGCCTCTAGACTACAGAACCCCACGAGGCAGGGCCTTTTATTGTGCCAATCCTACAAACAAGTACAGAATAGCTAAACTGAAGGTTACTGTAGACTGTATGCAGCAGCTAGGATCATTAATTTCTAAATTTGGCCTGTAACTGTGTGTGTTCTGTCTGGGTGATGTTGTAGACCTTGAACATGTCCTTCAAACTGCATAACACAAAAATTGGGCCATAGCAAAAATCTGAGTTTAAGCTGCGACAACCTAGAGACAGTCGCCACTTGCAGAATGTGGTTGTTGGGTTTTTTTCTTAAATAATTTTATCTCTCACTGCTGCTTTCAGGGAGCAAGCAACACAGCATGGAAGGCAAAAGAGGCTCTCTGGATGCAGAGCAGACAAGAGTCAAAGCAAGCAGTGCATTTTGTCTTTCAGCCAAACAAGGGGAGATGTTTTGTACGAGAACATCTCAGAGCAGCACTTGCAGCCATCCAGGATCCCACACATGTGCTCCACTTAGGGCAGATCAAAGCCTGGTGTCAAAGTTCTCTGCATAATACATGTGCACAGAACAGCATCCTGAGAAGCAACACCCAATGCATGTTGCTCTTGTATTCATATGATTTTAGTGCATGATTTACATTTGTTTATTTAAAGCAGCATCATATATCTGTTTTTAACAGCACTCACCAGCTCTCAGTGGACAAAGAAAAAAACATATGGCCTCAGACAAGAAATAACCATCCACAATATTTAAAGGAAATAGTGACTTAGGTGCCCCCGTGTGCTGTCTTGCACAGGAAATTAATTTGGAGATCATTACTAGCCAGATATCATTAAAGATAAGAATTACAGTATGGAAATGAAGCTGTGTCATTTCTGACACGTGTGATCTTGTTCTCAATAAGGTGTATTTCAAATACAGAAGCAAAACATAGACTTTAGGGGATCTAGAAGCCTGATGATTTTTGCCATTTCCATTCCCAAAATTAATGTGATAAATGAAATACGGCATATATTCTCTCCTTTAAGTGGAATATCAAATTTGAATGTTGTTAAAATTCATAATGTTAAAATGTTACATTATAATTACACATTAATTTGGAATTGTCAGAATCAAATGAAGAAAATTATGGCAAAATTCTGTAAGATATCCCTTCTAGTGCCTATACTGAATTAAGCAAAATCTCACTCATATCCTTCAAAGCTCTCAAAATACTCAAGTTCTCCAGCCCTAAATATGGCAATGGTACAAGGATCATGCAGCTTCATCTGCAGGTATCCAATTCACAATTATTTTTTTTCTAGAAGAAAGAAAAAAGATACCCCTGATATCCCCCATGATTATCATGGAAATGAACAGTTATTCACTGGGAATACTGCCAGAGTAGGATTCATAACAGAATTATTATCATTTCTCACAGTGAGAACCCACGTGGATCAGGGACTCAGCAGCCCAAGTCCTACAGAAGACCCTGCAGCTGCAAACAGGTTTGCCCATGGATGTGTTTTTCCACTTAATGCAAAGGCCCTTCCATTTCTGCCCTCCCTGTTTCGCTGAGACATCATGAAACAGCTGCCTGCAAATCTGGAACAGAGCAACAGGGACAATGATTTTGGGAGTGGTGGGAGAACCGAGGTCCTTTGTCCCACTTTCTCCCCATCCTGCCTGCTTTCAACAGGTGACAAAGACCCCCCACAGGCATTCCAGCATATCCATGCATTTCTCTGGGAGCTCTGTTGCCGTTTCTAGTCGGTTAACTTAGTGGTACAAAATTTCAGAAGCATCTCTTCTTAACAATTATAACATTTTAATGTTCTGCTGTTTCAATGTCATCCAATTTCCAGTTAAAAGTCACATCCCAGCTTTGCTAAATCCTTACTTAGAGTTTTGTAGGGATTCACGCTGGAAAGCTTGTTTACAGCTTACTTTTAAGGTTATGGAACCTTTAAAACAGTAACATTTTAATATGAGCCTTCAACAGCAATATCATCCTCCACAAGCAATTTTCTGCTTTATGCAAAGTGAAAAGTTGATGTTACCTTAGGCTGTGCTTCTTATTCAAGTTCATATAGGGCTACACCCTAGAAGAAAGTTCCCTTTCTGAAATGTCAGAATAGGACTAGGATAAGGGGATGACTTATTTTCTGCCTGATGCCATCTGATTCTGAATTTAAATGAGCAAAACCTCAGGAGACTGGTATTTTTCCAAGAGAATTATATGGTTCTTCCAATGAGGAAATATTTACAAGTGAAATGCAGTTGGAAAGGACTGATGTTAAATGCTAGTGTCACCAGAACTGCTTGGATTTGTTCAAAGAGTTGTGCAAGTCTAAAATAATTCTTTCTCTTTGTTGATCTTCTTCACATTCCATAGGAGGAAGTTTATACAGCAAGCAACTAAAAAGGCGTTTTATTGTGTAGCAACAAAAGTATAGATCTGGCTTAGAAGAATAATTTCAGTGTTTTGAAACCTAAATCAGAATCAACGTGCCCATTGTCACTACCTCTTCCTCATACAACTCTCTGTTATAGCTTCATTCCATTAGGATAAATAATAGATAATTAATACAAGGTATTTATAACTAGTTGGATTGCTGTGGTGGTCAGATGCTTTTCAGAGGAAAACGAAATTGAGCTCATGTAAGAAGATGAGTGCATTTGGAGCCACTTGGCATCATCAAGGAGCTTTCAGAGAGGAATTATTTGCTGCCCCATGTATTAGCAGTGTAATTACCAGCTCACCCTTATTTCCAGCAAGATATTTCTGTGCAAAAGAAGAATGCTGGGGGCTCCTCATGCCCCAGGATTGTGGTTATGTTGCTGCCCCCCTTGGCTGGGAGAGTTTCGTGTCCCCAAGGCTGCAGCTTGCCAGGGGAACAGGACGTGTCAGGAGAGGCCAAGCTGCTGCCTCCCACTGCTGTGGCACATTTGCAGTAAATGGTAATTTAATAAGTGCTTCCCTGATTACTCACTCAACAGAAATACCAGCTGTGATTGTGGACTGCTGCAGTATTTCACCCTCAGCCTGGTAATCAACTCCACATTTTGCATGTTTCTTAGATGCAGGCTGAAGGAAGCAGTAGATTTCCATTTCAATGAAAAGCAAAATCTTTTAACTGCAAACCAGCTGCAATGAGTGAGAAGGAGATGCAAAGTTTTTTGTTTCTGATTGGAAACTCTCTGCTATCCACAACAGTGGTCTTATTCCTCCTCGATTTAAAATTCTATTCTAGCAACCAACCATAAATACACTTTGCAAGAAGCTTTGGAGCAGCTTCAAATACATATTTTATTTTTTCCCCAGTTGTGCACCTCTTCCAACTATTAAATATTAAAATTTTACTTTGCCACTCAGGTCAGTTCCAGAAATCAAATAAACTCCATGGAAAGTACCCTGGTGGTTTTTTTCTAGTAAACCAAAATTCTAATATGAGAACTGAAAAGGAGGCACGGGGTCAGGACCATAAAGATTTTATTTGAATAGTGATTTAGTTTGTTTACTGACAGTTTATATACCAGCCTACAGCATTTTGAATGCATCTCTCTCTGTATGCTGTGGAACTCCAAAACACACACACAAAAAAAATTATATAAAAAAATCACAGCATATGTAGGAAGGAAAGGAACTATAATAACAAAATTTAGTGATACTAATGTTAGACTGAACCTGAATATCAGTATCTGATATCTGCCAGGGACGGTCCCTGGGAAGGATTTGTTTGTTTTCCATCAGGGCACAGGAACACAAGTAGAGTCACAGAAGCTCTGCACAAACCCAGAGCCTGAGATGAGCAGGACCTGGACCTGTCTGCAGCTCTTTATTCCAACAGGCCCCACCAGGGCACAGAAGGCGGATCTGGACTCTCTGCTGAGGGGGTCTACATTGGATCTACATCAGAAATGTGAAAATTTCCCTGTAAGGCTTTTTGAAGATAATGCTGCATCACTTATAAAAAACTTTCAATACTCAGTGAAAAATTCTACTTGGTTTTTGCACAGTAATTAGACAAAGTAAAAAGCTACAAAACACTGACCATTTATCACTACTTTTCAACATGTTTAAAGCTCTTTCTAACTTCCTTTATTCATTCTGAAATATTTTTGGTGATTAGTTACATGGTCGCAGTAGTGAAGTGAATGCTATTAAACAGAACTTTTTTTAGTTTTTTGGCAGGTGGAGGAGGCTTGGTCATTTTCAAGGTTCTATTAACACCATTTCAAACAAGGCCTCACAGTTTCCATGTCCTCTGTGAGCAAATGCAAACACAAGCAGCATGAGTTCCTTTTGGAATATATTTGCAGTACACAATCTGGATTGATATCAAACTTCAAAAAATAAAGGGAAAGCTTCAAAGGGGCTCTGTGTCAGATATAATTAAATAATGCTGATCTAGAGCTAGAACTGTCTTCTGTATTTCTCTAATATTCCAAATATCTGGTTGTACATATAAACTTATTGAATAATAACCCAGTCAGTAAAGAGTTTCTCAATTTAATTAGTTTTAAAATCAGAAGTTGTTTTCAAGTGAAACAGGCTGATCAAGAAGTTGTGTCAAGGTATTTTCAACATTGCAATTTAAGAGAAAATGCCAAAATACACTGCTCTGAACAGATAAAAAAGAGCCACTCACGACTTCTGTAAAACTTTCACATTTTAATCCAAAATTTAACCACTCCCAAATGAAAGCACTTGATTGCAATTCAATTTAACATTAACCTCTCTTGACAAGCAGTCAGAGTGCCGTGTCAGAGCTGTAATTTATTTGCTTTACCCTCCTGTTCCGAGGGGGTTCCTTGGCCTTTGGTGATGAACTGTGGCCATGCTCTGACCCACAGGTGTCCTCTCAGCAACAGCAGCACCAAAACCAGCAGGAAATTCAGAAACCCAGAAGTTCAGCTGGGAACAAGGTTCAATGCAGAGAAGCTGAAGGAAAGAGGAAGATTGTGCCTTAACCCAAGGACTAAGAGCCCATTAGAAAAGCTATCAACTCCCATTAGGCACAGGCACCTTAAGTACAGTGGAGCAGTGAAAGATGCATTCAAATTATTTAACCCCAAATTGCTGAGTGATTCAGAACAAAGGAAGCATTTTGTGCAAAAAGTGAACTGAAAATAGTCTAGTACTTGTTTAGTCAGAGATAAAAAAAATTGATTATATTCTAAACGAGTCTTAACAAAAGGAAAAAAAATTCAAAAATACACAAATCATCTGAAAAGCAACCAAAACCACTAAGAATTGAATCTTACTGGGGTATTCTATTTTTACTCTAAGTTTTACACCTGTAACCACCCGGTAGAAGAAGTAAGAGAACAAGGTATAATTCAAAAAAGTTCATAAATTATAGCTAATTATAGCAAATTCAACAAAAACAACAACAACAAATCCTAATCAAACTGAATGAGTGAAACAGACATATTTATCCTTCAGTCCACCAGGAATTTCATTAAACATCGAGGCACAGACAAAATATAAATTAGTTCTTTCCCAAATAAAGGTGTTTCACTCTGACTGTCTCACCTGTGATGATTGCCTGCCATTTCCAATTAACTTCAACAGGGAAAGATCCTAAACTGAGCTTGCTGAAGTGCTAAAAATATCTGCAGGTACATAAAGCCCTGTCCGTGGGTAACTGTTTACATTCACTCACATTCTGTTGGATTTACAGCAGATCTGTTGTGCAAGATGGATTTTAGGGAGAAATCCTGCACGAAAGATCCACATCTAACAAAACATAGTTCCAAACTGAATTATGGAATAGCTGATATGCCACCCAAGAGATTATTAATTTTAGGAAAATAGAATTCTTCCTGCATACTTTAAGCAAATAGAAAGCATAATGCAAAGAAAAGAAGGCATGAACTAAGCTGAATAAAGGTAAGTAATTGAAGAGTCTTCAACCACAGCTGTGGAAGTAGAGTTGTCACATTTGCTTTATTGGACAACAACCACCTAATCTGCTCTCTGGCAAATGTCACAGATCCACTGGGATAACTGAGATTTTGGCATTGAGTGGACAGGCTGAGAAACCAAAGCAGCCTGGGGAGCTGAGGAAAGTGCTCACACTAGGTAGCATTTCCTCTGAGACAGCCAAATGCAGCCACACTTTCAGGAGACCCCAAGAAGGGAGATTTTACCATGACAGAGACTGTCCTGCCAAGCAATGGCTCCTGACAAAGCCACTGCAATTCCAGGAAATAACATTCCAGGGGATGATCAGCCAGGGTGGGAGATTTCAACAAATTCGAGAGGTCTGATACTGACAAATAATAGGAAAAAAAAAAAAAAAAAAAAAAAAAAGGAAGCAAGCAAAGTTGTTCAGGAGAGGTTCTGAGTAGCCATTAAAACAAAACCTAAACACAAGTGGGTACAGATGTATTCCAGGAAAATTGCTAAATGTCAGGACAATATGCATAGGAGGACATAGCTCACCACGCTTTATTTATCAAAAAGCTTAAGGTCAGGCCTTTGAGATCAGCTCATGCTCTGGAGATGAAAAATTTGGCAATTGGTTCAGTCCACCAGACAGAAATATGAGATTAAATGGCTGGAAGATAAATTAAAAACAGTCAAAGAGAAGGTTCAATTTTGTAATAGTGCCAGCATAGGGGCAAACAGAAGATTTTTCAACACTAATCATCTTAAAGAAACGTTGGGTTATTTTTTTTTTTTTTTCCATCTAAGATCTGCACCAATACAAACAAAAATTAATTCATGAAGTCAGACTGGCTGACAACAGTACTCCCTTCTGGCTGCATAATCTATTACTTAGCTGCTCACAGCCATCAGTCTTTGCATCTTACATAAACAAATATTTCATTTCATTTTTAAACTGGGATTTAGTTTTGAAAGAAAAAAAAACTAACTTAGACTAACTTTTTCCTTTAATAAAAAATTCTGTATTATAACTTAGCTGATTTTTTCTTATATTTCTTTTGTTTCAACCTACAAAATTAAATGTAAGCTGCTATTACAAATGCAATACTTTCTAAATTCATTTTTACTGCTAAAGTCATCTTTTCATGCTTACATTTTTCATCAAAGTATCACTATCACTTTTGACATGTTTTATAAAATATCAGCAATACAAACCCTCGTCAGCAAATACAATTTTGTGTTGTGATTCGACTTTTATTTTATCCAAATGAAAAATAAATTATTAAAAATTAAATAAAAGGGATATGGTAAGAGTATTGCAGGCAGCATTAACCTGATCATAACATTCTCAGAATTAATCCCATGCTATTCTTCCATGTCACTCCCACATATTATACTGCCTTATCATCTCCGTTCTTATGTGCCACTATTAATATTTAACTATCAAATGTCTTTTACTGGAAGATGTTTAAAGATTAGATGATGAGGAAATAACCATTGCTGGAGCTGCTACAGACTAAATTATATTCCCAATTGGAAAGCCCTTCTATCCAAGTAGCAAATCTGCACACACCTTTGCTGGATGTACTATTTAATCACACTTGTGTTGAGGTGTTTTCTGGAACAGCTCAATCCAGCACCTCGCAATAATATTTAAAGTGTGAGATCCAAGTAGTCCTATCACTTCCACAAGTGAAACACAAAGCATGTGCTTGAACAACAGGTTGAAATCTAAATTTAAAACTCCTGTCCTTACACATATCCCAAGGTTTTGGCCAGTTGTGAAAATCACATTTATAGATTTTAATAAAACAGCCATATCTTTAAACAAGGCTCCGATTAGGCAAAGGATTAGTTTCTCTGTAAGCATAAAAAGTGAGGAGGATCATGGCCTCATTTTCAGCTCTGTATTGTAATGTCTTAGTGATTCTTTTTCTTTAAAGTGCTACTTTTAATTATCTTTTTTTAATTTTAAAAATTAGTTTCATTTTTTTCTAACTAAACAACAAGCAAGGACATTCCTCCACTCTTGCAGAGGCCATGCTGCTTGTTTGGGAGGAGAAGGAAATTCTGCTGTTAGCCTGATTTATTCTTTGGTCTCTTTCCAATCCATATAAAACAAATAAATACTGATGAACTCACCACCCTCAGCACAAACACCCCTTCTGCTCTAACTGATGGAAGCACTTTCAGCTGTTTCATTCTCCTGCTCCCAAAGTTGAAGTTGTGTATTTGTGTGCCAGTCCTACAGTGCCAACACTGCAATGGTGACAGAAGTTAAATGGATGCCAGAGATGCAGCTTGTCATTCTTTTAAGTACATTGGAAGCTTCCAAAAGTGTTAAATCAATCAATAAAGCCAACAGGGCCATAATCTAATTTCAGGTTTATTTCCTTCAGAAGGTCTGTATCTGAAATTACCATCCTGTCAAAAGTTGCTTTTAAAAATTTTTAGCGGCTCATGAACACACTGTTCCTTGGCATTCAGACCTGATGGCCTTTCTAAAACTTCTGTGCAGTCACTCAGCAAGCTCTTCTTCTGATCATTCCAAGCATAATTGATATTAGCCCCAATACTGCCAATCAAAAATTAGGTCAATGTTCTCACAGCAGTGCTTTCAGCACAAGCACTGGCTGATCATGCAGAACATCGTACCTTTCACCAATGATACAAAATTCCTTAGAAAAAAATGGGAAATTCAAAGGGAATCCATGGTAATTGTGAGAGTAGAGCTCTGGATTCAAAAACTTGAAACTATAACTTGCCAAAAGTCAAAGGAATGACCTTTTGGCAAACCTGACACTGAAGCAGTCCTGTGATACAAAATGCATTCCACAGAATCACAGAATAACCTGCGTTGGAAGGGACCCACAAGAATCATCAAAATCCAACTCCTGGCCCGGCTGAGGACAATCCCAACAATTCCAGCAGGAGCCCAGGGGTGTTGTCCAAAGGCTTCCTCAGCTCTGGCAGGTTTGGTGCAGTGCCCTGCCCCTCTGGTGGAAGAGCCTTTTCCTGACGCCCAGCCTAAACCTCCCCTGAATGTAGCTTCATGCCATTATTTCAGAATATTTTATTGGCATTTGACTCTTTCTACTTTTTAGTCAAGTTCTGTTTACGCCATCAGGCATAAGATCCTTGCACTTGGCCTAAAATTTGTGGAAAATTGTATTGCCCAAAAGTTTTTATAACCATCTGATCCCCAGAATTTTAAAACACTTTTTCTTCTATCTAGGCAATACCACAACAAATTCAAGCTGTAGAAATAAAGCACTAAAAGGTCATCCTTTCTTCTCCCAAATAAACACTTAAACCAATCCACATGACAGAAGGTGCACATTAGACTGTGTTTCCATCACTGAGGAAAAGCTACTGAAGTAACGAGATCCAGATGTTCAACCAAAAAGAGATTTATCATCCTCAGAAACCCCCAAATTGTGTCTGATGTTTCATACAAAGATTGTCTAATTTGCTAATGTGCATTTTCTTGCAGTGTGAGAGAAAAAAGCACACCTGTCAAGAAACCTGTTTTGCACACACATTGGAATGACATCTGTAGCAACTCAGCATCAGGGAAATCCAGACACCATTAAATTAATTTGAGCATGCCTTCCTTTGTACAAATTTCTCTGGAAATCTTCAAAGTGAACAGAATAAATATATCTTTTTTTTTTTTTTTTTTTTTTTTTAACAAC